>JAWWEN010047307.1:0-46235 GCA_035582955.1 Sycophila texana
ATTCCAAAGAAATATTTAGTTGATTTAAAGAAATATTTAACAAGTACTATTCAACGAAATATTTATTTAAAATTACCCAATTTTTTTTCAGTGTATAAATGTACAAAAACAAATATACACAAACAACAAAATCGTACATCCACCATCGACTAATAATCAAATAGGAAGCATCGGAGCATCCATCAGCCCTAAACTGCACCGCATTCCCTTGTCCCCACTCTCTTATCAGTTTTAAGAAAAAGAGGAGCAGAGGGATCGTCTCGGTCCGAGAAGCCAGGCCTCACTGGGCGGACTTTCTGTCAAGATTGTACCGCGTGTTTTTGGGGCCGCTCACGAGGAAAAGTGGTGAATATACAGAAAACCGCGCGCACGAGCGAGAAAGAGAGAGGCGCGGACGCTGGAGCCGAGGCTGCGAGAGAGAACGGGTCGCGCTCCCCGCACGCACGCACACATTTAAAAGCTTATACGTGTCGGACTACAGGAGCGAGGCCGCTGACTGGCAGCGACGCCGAGTCAGTCAGTCGGCTCGGCACCGGCGGCCTCGACGCATCGCGCGCCGTGCACTTCAGAATCGCGATTCGCGCGCTCCCGTTTATATATCCAGTGCCCGCAGCGTACGCGCCCAGTATTTCCCGTAAAATAAAAGTACCTGCGTTGCATTTACGCTCTTTCGCGGCTGCGCTGATTGCAGGCGAGTAACGGAGGACCCCGCGGACGCCGCTGGATTTTCAATTAAAGGTATGCTGGCTGCGCACGTGCGAAAGAGAGGCTTAGTTTAAAAGGAGTATATATACGGGACTGCCGAAGTTTCGCAGTGTCGTTTTCAGAGTACCTATCGGTGTGTGTCTTGATACGTTTTTGTGCTGGTACGTACTTCAGGAGGGCAGCCGAAACGGCGACTCCGAAATAGTTGAGCTCCGAAATTCTGGATCGGAGTCGGAGAGGTACGCAGGCGATTGACGCACTCTCGGGTTTTCTCACAAGAGTCCATTGTTTACTGGGAAGTGTGCTGCGTATGTACACTTCTTCCTTTACCTCCGAGGAAACCATTCATCCTCTCTTTTATTCGTGAACTGTGAATCGCATAGGAGTGCTGGTCAAGTGTCATCAGGTGTATGTCATTGCTCCGAATGAAAAAAAAAAGTGTATCAATTTAGCGGTAAAAATTAGGCGGTATTTTCGATGACTAGCGCGTTTGACGGGCTTGCAACATAAAAAGCGCATTTCAGGAGAATAGAACACTTTGGAATTTCGCCATGAAGAAAAGCTCACTTTGGAGCATAATTTTTAAAAGAAAGGCGCATTTTGGAGCTCTACTACCTAGCAAAGCACATTTTCTTTTTTTTATTTCAAATTTCCTTTTTTACGATTGCGAAATGTGCTTCCGTTGGCGGCATATTCACATCGCATTAGTTTTTATTATGAAAAACAGAAGACCGCATTTCTTTTAGGAAAGGTGAAATGTGCTTTTTGTTTGTTGATGCACTATCGATCATCATTTATTAATTATTAATTCATATTTTGAAATAATTTTGTTCTATTTCCAAAACTATTACATTGCAATGTACTCTATGCATGCGTGGTGTGCCTATAAAATGTGTCGGGCGCCTCTGCAGGCGCGAAGGAGTTGCCACGAAGGACGAGGGAAAGTTTCGGTTTTTCTCTCTGTCGATGTATCCCGAGATCGAATGGCATATAGTCTCGAGATGGAGGTGAGCGGGATGAATCACGCCCGAACCCACCGCTACGGACATTGAAGTCTCTGCCTCTGCGCAGCGGTGGGCCACGTGCACAGATCGCCGGTCTCGGGCGCCTTCCTTTTCGCACCTTTTTATGGGCAGGTTTTGTGACATACGTGCTTTTTAGGTCAAATTCCTTAGCGAGATGATTTTTTCTAATTCTTTTTTTTTCAATTTACTCAGAGTTTCTGTTAAAATCTACTTATTGAAATTTTCTTATTGAAGTTTAATGATTCAAGATTGATTTTGACACATTTCTCAGGCATTACTATCAAAAAAATTGACTAGTTAATATACTTTTTAATTGTTCCAAATGTTACTTTAAAGAGATATTTATTTAATGATTTTTTTAAGATAACGATTCTAAAAAAAATTCTTTTATAAAATGATATTTCTTAGATCAACACGTGATTCATTACCGCAAGATGTTGTGTATGAAAGTAAATAATAAAATGTATACTTTTTTTAGAATTAATAGGCTATTCTATAAGTGGCTTTTGAGTATTGGACAAAATTTTGATTGACAACTCCAATTAAAGTGACCCATTTGTGAATCACACTCATTTCTATTTTTAATAAACTATAATAATACATATACTTAAAACTTACTTTGGACATTTTACACCAGCTTCATATCCCCATCGAAAGAGGAGAAAAAGAAAAGCCGCTCGAATCAAAACGTTAAAAATTACAAAAAAAAAACTCCGCTCGTAGCGCTCATTAATATCGCAAATGCGATCATTAAATAAAATATCAGTCGTCTCGGAGCAAACATACCACTAGAGCTGCGTAAGCCCGATAAACGACTCCTATTCCCGGGATAAAAATGCCGGCTCTAATTTTAGCCGTCGACAATTATATTCCCGCGTCGTGTCAATTTTCGCGCTTGGGAAAAGTCCGCGCGAATACAACTCAATGAGGCGCGCTTCCGCGCCCCGACAAAAGAGAACGCGATGTCGTTGATCCCGCGACAACGCTCCGGCCGATTAGCATGCGGTGACAACACTGCGCGCGATGATAACGCCGACGAGCCTCGCTCATTAAAGCTCGCCCGAGTTCGTCGCTTCTTCTGCTTCTTAGGTTTTTTATTTTCGCCCGCCTGCCTGAGCGCGCGCTGACGAAACGCGCCAGACTCGCAGGTGTTGGGCAATCAACGCGGAATCGGTTGCACTTCTTTGCGCTCTCGTTGCGATGTGGGGAGAGGAACGTGAAAAAAATGATGTTACCTATGTAATACACGTGTTTCATTAGAATTATGTGTGTCAGTAAAAAAGTTTTTAATAATGATTTTTTTTTTTAATAAAAGCAATACAGGGATTTATTTAAACGTCGACGTCAATTAAATTTCAATTAATACACATAAATAATAAAAATTATTTAACATTTTTACGAGTAATTATTGTAGATGAACTCACGTTTATTGTAAACGAAAAAATCTTCATGAGATTTTGTTATTGCTGTAGTTTCTTCTATAATAGAAATTACTGCACTGCCTGGAAAAGTCACACAGTCTGGCATTCTAAAAAAAAAATTACCGTACTTTATAGTAAAATTCATCATAGTAGTTTTTCGAAATCGAAACAATTTTTCCAGAAAGTCTAGTAATTTTTATTTCACTCAGTGTACTCAAAACTTTGATGAGGTTAAAATAAATAATCAAAAAAAAAAAATCCATTTTCATCATATATTACCAAAATAAAAATTAACAATAACAATACAGACACTCATTTTTTATCGGACTACGCTTAAACCGATTCTCATGTTCGATACTGCAACAAGACTGCGCCGATCGGAGAGGCGGGGAGGCGCCTGACTTTGCGAAAGCTCGACTGGCACCTCGCACTGTGTCCATTTCCGTCCGGCACGCGCGCACGGAGCCGGGAAAAAAGGTGCTTGTATCGCGCTGCACGATAAAACTGTCGAGGCGTGTCGCAATGTGTCGCCCATGTAAATAAGACATTCGCTGCGGGCGCACTCGTGACGCACGCTCGCACCGAGGGAGCGAGAAAAAAAACCGCAGAATTTCCGCGCAAGGGTTGCGACCGTCGCTACGATCGAAAATCGTGCGGTGCCAATCGGCGAAACCGTGCAGCGCTTTTTATCAGCATGGAAATGAAGCTGGACCGTTTCTTTTCTTTTCGCGTTGGTGTGCACGACAAACGCTTCTCGAGAATATTCTATACATAATTGATTTTGTTACCGATTGTTTAACCGATCAAGAATGTAATTTGTTGGAGTCAATCGTCGTGAAAGGATTTCATATAGTTTTTAGAAGAATGCCGAGGATAAAGTGTATAGTAATAATTAGTAATTAAACGATTCTATTGAAATAGTATAGTTACTTGTGAAATCTTCGTTTCAAAATATAGAGATTTTGTCGATTTTTAGGTATGATTGATAAAAAAATTGAGGTTGTAAATTAATCGACAGTATATAAAAAACAATTGATTTACGAGTGGATTTTTGGCAATTGCGCCATTTTTATTAGCTGATCGGTACTTTGGTAAAGTAAAAGTAAATGTTCCAAATTCTTCGAACAAGATAATGCAGTTTGTTTATGACTCAAAGCCACATACAATAATATCTTTTCGATAAAATACTTTTATAGACATTATTTTTCACAGAGTACGGCTAAAATATAATTTTTTTTAAAGTTCATTTTAAAAATTGTATTTTCAATATCATCTGATTTCCGTAAACTTATCAGCTTGCCTCTGTACATTGTCAATGTCAAAATTCAAAAAAAAAAAAAAAAAAAATAATAATGAACGCGACAGACAAAGACTGAGAAGATTAGTAATTATCTGTATCGTCCTCGAAGGAATGAACCCATTCATCACCGAAATAGAAAACAGGAAGCACAAATGGCTTGGGAACTCGTGTCAGAGCATATATGTCTTTCAAACTGAAGGTCACGTCTATTCTATGGATCAACCTTGTCTTATAGCAAATTAGGAGGTCGCAGAAATTTTGCCCGCGGCGGGAATTTTTTCATTAACATTTTTCATTTTGCATCTGCTATGGCGCAGAAAAAGAATAACACGCTGATTAGGACGATTGCCGAGCGAGCGAATGAGAGTCGAGACGCGAAAATTGCATCTGCACGGATGTTAAGATGTGGTTAAGCAAATTGCTTGGTGTTGAAGATGTTTGAAGAAATTTGAATTTTAATGACTACGGCTAACTGTAGCTTTTACGATTTTTCTGTAATTTTTTCCTCTCTTCATTGCTCATTCTACTTTTTTTCTTTTTATTTTAGTAACTCAATTTATTCTACAATTTTCATGTAAAATCATATTGTTGATAAATATTTTACACGGCAATTTGTAAAATTTCACGTTAAAGCAAAGGCAACGATTATAAAACGGGTAGATGAAAAACTTAAATTTGTAGAAACGTTACGTCAGATCGAGATTTTTCACAATAATTAATGCCGCACGTTCAGCGTAATAATTGAAATTGCGCAACTGCAGTCTTAGTAAAATGAACTAAATCGCTTAAAATCTTATCTCAGATCGGCATCGAGATGGAGGAGAGCCTCGAGTTTTCACACCTTTAATCGAAAATCGCCCAAAAAAAGGGGCAACGGGTTGGCCAATTAAAAAGCCGCTTGCGCAAGTTGCACAATATTATTTCGCCATGGTTGTGCACACATGTGCAACGCGCGAATGGCGAATCGCCGCGGCCCGGTCGCGCGAAGAGGTCAACTCGACTTCGCCCAGGAATGCGCCAAGATAGTCGCCACAAATTCGCGTATTTCCCACCGACGGCTACCAGTTTATTAACTCCATAATGAGGGTAGAGAAAATCGGGGTTGGACTTTTCAAACTATTGCGTTTCACGATAATCGCCTACAATACATATATGTATAAAGTCCAACATTTCTAGACGTACTGACACTTCTATGCTGTTCAGAATCGAAACAATAGAAGGCTATCTATGACCCACAAAATATTTTTAGTAACTTTGTTCATTAAGGTCTACTAACATTTTTTAATAGACTGGTCTTCTTTTAAAATTCTTTTTAAATTATACGCTAATTTTGCACTTTAAAGTATCAGAACAAATAAATATGTATAAAAGTATAAGATGCAAATCAATAATTTATTAACAATATTAAACTGCAAAGCATTTTTTAGAGACTATTATATTAAATCTACCATTCTATTATAAAAATCCACATTTTTTAAACATCTGCTTACTTTGCAAAATCGCGTTACACATATTACTACTCTCGGAAGTAAATTTAGCTTCGCGTAAACTCCTTATTAATTACCTCTTGATTTACGTAAATATCGCAACTATGCAATCATCCTCATTCAAAAAAAAAAAAAAAAAAAAAAAATGTAAAACAAAGCGCAAGAAAAGAATAAAAGAATTCTCACAACCGTGCAGCTCGAAAGCTGACTCAGAAGCTGCGGTTATTATTTTTGCGTGCGGGCGATAGATTGGAAAAACGCCGATGCACGCGCGGAGCTGCGCGTGACAAATGGCGGGGGAGTCGTAGCGGAACCGCCGCTGCGAACTTCGCCCTCACTGCAGCTGCGCCGAAGCGACGCGATGAGGGTACCGGCAGAGGCGTTATCGCCGCGGAGAAATGCACTTCGGTCATTTTTTGCGACTGATAAACGCCGAGACGTCGGTAGCGGCAACAACAGTGCTTAATGACTCGTTTTTAATGGGACTTTTTTTCTAACGCTTCCGAGTAGTGCCTGCAGCGAGAAAAACTCGCTTAGCGATTATTAATTTACTCCAGGGAAGTGATTGAGAAACTGATGGAAAACATGGAGAAGAGTACGATTTTAGAGTCGATTATATATAGTATTGTCGATAATATTTTACGCGTTCTCAAGATTTTTGAATTAGTAAAATGCTTTATAAATTGTTTATATATTATTATTTTATTTTTTAATTAATACTGTTTGAAGCAAGTATTGCAATTATTTGTGAGATAAATTGTTACATAAATACAAACATCCCGTGGGATCAAAATATGCATACCTTCAGCGGTATACAGAAATAAATGATTCATCGCTGATGATTATCCATAAACCTTTCAAATTCTTATGAAAATGTTATCCCACAATTTGTGCACAATGACATTGATTAGCAAGCAGTCTATTCAAACATACTGTGTACATCGTTTTTTAAAACATTTTACTCTTTTTCAACAAAACAAATTAAATTAAAGTAAAAAAACTTTCATGAGAAGTAAAATTAAAATCATATAGCTATAGTTACAATGAACACGACGGTCACGATATGGCATCGATCGAATCCTCGGGGGCCCTCAATAACGCGCTCATTCGCTTTCTTGCACGCCTAATTCGGAGGCCGCGGAGTCGGCCGAGCGCGTCTGAAGCTGCTTATTAACCGCGCTGCCGCCACCTCTCCGATTTAATTAATGCGAGTTTTATGTAATTAATTAGCTGGAGGAAAGTCCCTCGCTTTGCATATCGCGCGACGAGCAGCGCGCCTTTCGCAAAGAGCAGCGTAGGAAAGCTGATGCTCCTCCCTCGCCTTTCATTGTCCAGCCATTTTCGCGACGCCACGGGAATTAATAGCCTGATTGTTTATCCAGCGAGACGTTAATAATGCAATTGTGCAAGATTCAATGTAGGTTCGAAGCTACGCGAAGAAAATTCCTAATATTGATTATTAATAATACACGTGAAATGAAATTAATTAACATTTTGACAGGAAGAGAGACGCATATATATAATTTTTCGGTGCGTTACGATAGTTTTTATCAAGAAATTCATTTGCAGTATTTAATGAATATTTAAATAAAATTTACGAGTTTCTCCTAGTATTTGTTGTATGTGGCGAGAAATCGGGTCTGCCGGAAATGACCAATAAATTTTGTTACAAACAAGGTATATAAAGTCATTTTTTTTTCTGCACAATATTAATAGTTCACAGTTTCATTATTATGAAAATTAAATTAAACTATTATGTTATTTAATGGAAATTGAATAAGCTACTACATTTTACGGTCGCGTCAATCTAATCTTATTACAGCAGATTTCACAATACTGCCATTGTTGCGCCGAAATAAATAAATCCATGTTATCTAACTGTGGATAATTTTCCTTCGATTATAGCTTCAATAATCAGCACCTCGCTGGACATTGTTTACAGGTTTCTTCCACAGATGAAATAGCTTTTCGAATATTTTTTGCCAATTCAACGATCTTACCGAACTGGTACTTAAATGAACAAAAAATATTCAAAAAATCGTTTTATCGGTGATATAAAATCGAATGATTTACAGCAAGATAAAAAGAATAATTATTTACAAACGCTTCTCCTCAGACTACTCTGTAAAGCGTTTTCACCAATTTAAAGACTACGAAAATAAAAAATCACTCAGAAATGTAATGATTAACACTATTATACCTAAGTGAACTTCTTGTCATATGATGAATGAAAACCCTGAATTCTATAATAACATGGTATTTATGTTTTGCATTATTCAATGTAAATAAAAAGATGATTCACCTAATACAGAAACATACGTAATTCACGTAAATATATAGACTCTCGCCGTTCTGAACTTGAATTTGATATTTTGGAGAGATTGAAGTATTTATTAATCACCACTTAATCCACTGAATCTCGAAATTAATCACATTTGTATATCACGATTACCAATCACAATATATATAGGTGAAAATACTTTGCAGAGTACACAATAAAATCGCGTCTATGTGCATATAGCAGACAGCGTACGTCGCGACGCATATGTACACATCGTGTCCAAAGAAAAAAAGCGCAAAGTGGACGTTTAAGCTGCTTGTTCAGGAACTGAGCGTCGCAAGATCTTTCTATTATCCTCTAAATTTTTACGCGGGCGGAACTTCGAGCTCCGTTAAATTTGTTCGCGGCAAGATGAGCCGCCGATGAATCAAAGACGCGAGGTGCCGCGCGTCTCCTCGTAAATTGCCACGGCGACGGGACTCAAAGTCACGAAGCGGCCGGAATCTCCCGGTAAATTTTATGATCGCGGCGAATTCGCGCGAGGCTGTTTGAAAAGTGCCTCGTGCGACGCGATAAACCCGCGAAGAGAGAGTCGCTATCAGGTGCTCGCCGCAATGTTGATGCCCGAGTTTATAATTGCTTATAGATCGTTGAAGGTGACGGAAAATTTTGGCTGAGCCTTGATGAAGCTCTGAGATAGGAAATTTTCTTTGCAACTCGCGAGATGAATCTTTGGGGACTAGTGTAGTCTGATGTAAGTAACAACTCGTCTTGTCTCGGGATATAGTCGATTTATGCGGAAATTAAATTTTACACTGATAGAATTTTCTCGTAAAATTTATGACGAAGCTCGGCGTAAAAATTACGTGAAAAGTATAAAAAGATTTAATTTTTTATATAAGAAAATCTTCATCATTTTTATCGAGCTTTTCGTGCATCATAAAAATGTTCACTTCGACGAAGCGTCTGCAAAATTCAGATAAGAATTATAGTGATTTTTTTCATAAAAATTTACAGTCTAAAAACTACTTCGCGTTTACGTGTTATTATTATTTTTTTTCTTTTCACGGAAAATTTCTCTTAGAGTAGTCGATATTTTATTTGACAAGTTTTCATTAATTGGCTTTCAATTATTTTTCGTATTTATGTAAATCTTAATTAACTTAAATGAGATATATATTTAGTTTATTTTAATTTTAATGCAATATTTTTAAATTCAAGTAGACTGAATTAAGTGCTCGCAGCCATAAATCATTTCATTACTCTGTATAAAGACAATAAAAAATGTAAATTGGAGAAAGACGTTTTTAATAGTTAATGAATGTAAGGCTCCACTACACGGGAGACGTCCAGTCTCGGCTGATGCTCGTATTCGAATAACCTCGTTTTTACAGCTCGGGAGTAATCCAAATTCATGAGCTGGGTGCATCGCAATAAAAATCTATTTTTAAACATAGGAAATGCTTATTCGTGTCATCGTTCAGCGGTTTATTTTAAACAAACTCACCTTATTACTTCCTTTTTCAGTAAAATCGCCAATAAGCATACAGTATAACGTTAAAGAAAAGAAAAAGATATATCTAACGACCCAAATTTAACCGTAACATTATAAATAAATTCACCGCAAAAGTAGCCTATAAAATAAACATTAATTATGCCGTAAAATGAATTTACACCGCAAAAACGTACCGCCGGTTAAAAAAAGAAAACGTAGAGGTTAATTTAAAGGTTATTAATGAGCAGCATGGATCGCGTTGAAAAATGAAAATATCGCTGCAAAAAGTGAGGAGTTCGATCGAGATCGAGACGGTCGAACGCAGCAGCCGAGTCGCTCGGCGAGCGCGTTACGCAGCAATGAAACCGCAAGAGCAGGATGTTGCCTCTCCCGTTACTGCAAAGCCACGCGCGGCCACTGCAAACACACTGATCTCTTGAATGTCTGTCCGTCTGGCTAGCGCCTCTGGTATAAGTGTCGATATTGCATGTAAATACGATTTTGTCGCGTCTATGCGATGATCGTTTCTTTTCTCTCTCTTCGACTTTAAAACGACATTCTTTTAGTCATTTTTATTTAAGTGATTACGCGCTGCTGTGCAATGACTAATCGTAATTTTTCTTTATGTTACAGGTGAGTTTCCTTTTGTTTCAGCCGATGCATTATGCACTGGTCACGTAAGTGTATGTTTACATTGTTTTTTATTGTAAATAATTTTATCGCGAAATTGTGTGATATGAAAATAAGGTAACTTCTATTTTCACTTTTTAAGGAGTGCAATATGACGTGGAAAGGCTTATCCAGCGCATAATTATTAATCGGTAAATTTCGATAAATCACAATATTTGAGCCTTTATTTGAGAAATATATTCTTGGGGTATATATCCGCGTAAAAGTAACATCGACGCGTCGCAGAAAGAAATCGGAAATCGAACATTTAGAATGCAAACCGGTTTACCGTGAATCACAGTTATCCCCTGGGTCCGTCCGTGACAAAATTAAAATACGGCACGACTTACATTTCTTAGCGAGTCGTCTCGATCCATTAATCTACCCGCTTCCTCAATGAATAATAAATATTTTCGCAAAAGCAATCCGATATCACATATGCGACTTTCAATTTAATTTCTCTCAGGATTTGTCGTTGTGATGACACGCCTTAATCCCAAACGAAAAACGCACTGAACCGCTAGATCCTTCGATATTTTTTACATCTTTTTTTTAAAGAAAGGCTGGTTTAAGTAGAAAAGGAACTCATTTTATAATTGTAATATGATGATTGATGGAATTTAACAATTTTTTGGCAGCTAAATACTGCTGAATTATTCAAAATCATTGTCTTCTTAAATTTTAATTGAAAAATATAGAATTCATTTTACTATAAGTTTGAACGGTTCCATTGATCGATTATTTTCTGCACGCTTAATTTAAAAAGTAGTTACCTGCATCCAATAAAATGAAGCATATTCTCTACATTTAAATTGCAGATTTCTAATAAATGATTCGGCCAATAATATTCACTTGCGCCAAGCGTCGATCATTTTTACGCGAATCAACCTCAGAAGGATTTTCTCCCACGAGAAAGCGCGATTCATTAATCCGAGCCCTGATTAGCGCGGGATAAGGTCCCAATGAGTGCGTTGGAGTGTGAAGCGAATCGCGCGCGGCTCTCGATTGCAAATTATTGTTCCCGGAGAGATGGTAAATAAATAATCAGCGCACAGGAAGGATGGGATATTCCAGCAGCGCGCGGATTTTCTCACGACTTTATATGCACAGCGAGCACCGCGCACCTTTCAATCAGCCACAATGGAACATATAAACTTACTTTACACCTACGGGGTAAACGTCGGGCGATCGGCTTTTATTATTTTCGAGAGCGTTTAAAAGGATGATAAATAATCCTCGGACGTGAGAGGTGTATGTACACGGCTTTTCTCACGGGATACCCTACTTGGCAGGTTCGGCTCGATGATTGACCAGCCGTTCAAGTTCTGGAAAATTTAGGGAAAAATCGGCCTATTAGAAACTCCAGTCGAGACGTTAGTTAACAAAGTAAATAAACACCGTTTTGAGTGTAATTTTAAACATTTTACACCGACAGCCGAGTGTACGAGTAAATTCACCGTGCGGGAGAAGTAGCCTTTTTTCTGTTCAGCCTAATGTGTTTATCCGTCGAACGTGAAATCACTTTCACCGCTTTCCAAAAGCCAACGTCATAGGAGTATATCCTGACGAGGCATTCAACGCAAAAATAATTTCGTCGCCTTTAACGAGTATTAATAACTAAACAATATGTATACCTATAACTAAAAGAATTCCGCACGCGACTGAAAAATCGGCGCTCGATGGCGCAAGCCGTTCGCGACTTTCCCAACCGCGCAGGCGTGCACGCGGACGACTGTAATCGCCGCCCACGCCTACCGAGCAGGTGAACCCTGGCTAATTGCGGCGAGAGCCCCGGTGATTGCTCGCGAAATCGCCAAAGAGGTCCGCGCGAGCGATTTTTTTCATCGACGATGCTTCGCCGCTCAGCTCGTGTGGGAAAGCTATTCGACGTATGGCCCGGAGGGGATATGCAGGCCTTCATCATTGATGGGTGATTGATTTTCTCATGCGTGCAAGATTTGATTTTTTTTCTGCTTTTGTTATAGGGTGAGAGCTCGAACCAGATCTCACCAGATCTCGCGATGCCGTGAACGAAATATTCAATTGTAAAGTTGATCCGTGGGAGGGTAATATTTGACTTGGATAAAGAAAATATCTTTGCTTTTTAACTGACGCTTATGTAATTCCGTGTATAATACTTTTATTGTCCGTTCTTTAATTATAGTTTATTATAAATAGTTTATTAACTGTACTATATTACGACGAATGAAACATTTATATTGTAATTATTATTTTTTATTTAAAATATGATTCAATTATAAAAATGTGCTTCTTATGCAGTCATTACCACAGAGACTATTATACAGATTATTTAAATCTCATCTTATTAAAATAGAATAATAAAATAATGCTTATTATTAAAAAAAAAAAAAAAAATTGCCTGTTTAAAATTGAAACAAATTTTGAACAACGTTGATCCGTATAAAAAAAAAAACAAGTGAATACTTATTACATCATACAAATGTTATTAGCTAATCGCGTATAAAAAGAGATTTTTATTAGTATTCTTAATTTATTCAACGAAAAAATCTTTTAATAATCAGCAAACAATGATAATCGTGCACTGGAATACCTCACCTTCGTCGATGCGTAAAGCCAGTGAATTGAAGGCAATAAAAGAAAGCATTTTTATTATCTCCACTTACCAACTGAAATTTTTCAAGAATGTTCATCGCTCTCTCAAAGAATCGACCGATTACTAAAAATTCCCAACCGATCCAGCCGCAGTTCACATTGAATTCGCGTAGCCAGTGCACATACCTCCGCGGACGCCGACTTCCTCGCCGCTGCTCAATGACCATTGAAACATTCATCCGCGGAAGCCCTGCAATTTTCCCCGTGAAAAACACGCTCGTACCCCCCGATCCCCGAGCGTCGTACATCCTCGGCTCCATTGGCCGGGCAAACGGCGGCGGCCGATCGATCGGGCGCGATTCTTCGACGCGGCGCGCGAGAGCCTCGGAGGAGACGTGGAAAGGAATGCCTCCCCCCTCGAAGCCCTGGGAAACTAGAAAGCGGCTGCTAGAGCGCATATTCCAGATGCGAGCGCGCCCCGCTAATTCCCGGTAATGGGCCGCGGCCGCCGGTTGTGTACACACTGGAGGCGCGGAGAGCTCAGCCTCGGAGGCCTTGGCCCGACGACTCCAAGGATTCTCCCTCGTTTTATTGCGAGGAATGCGGCAACTGTTTGAAGGGGACGTTCGGCCCGGTCCGGTGTACGCGTTCATGTGCTACCGTCCGATGCGCTCGGTTACGGCGTTGATGGGCGCACTTTTGAACTGCCCGCGGGATGTTTCATTGGCGAAGGCGGAAGGGTTTGCGGTTTACGTTGGGATGTATAGGCAAGAGGGATAAAGCGCTGTTTAAAATGAAATGTGTTATTTGGAAAATATGGGGGTAATTACTGCATTTTAGAACTTTTTTTTACGATGCATAAATAAATCAATAACTTGAGCTTTCAGAATGTTGGAATTTAAACATTGTAAATAAGATAATTAAAGTAATGAAGAAGGAAAAGTGAAATTTAAGATAATATCTTTATTGTTACTTCTACGCTTTTACGTATATTTTTTAAATAATGAAATAAACATGACCGATAAAACATAAAACGTATTTCTTAATAAAAATTCAGTCTGCAAGCACGGTCGGTTTTATGTTTATTTTAAACTTATTTATAGATTACGATGATAATTCGAATGATAGGAGAAATATATTTTTCAGGCGATCGTTAAAAAATAATAGAATTAAAAAAAAGAACCGCTAGTCAAATTAGAAAAAGCATTCAGAAGAAGAATAGAATGAACTTAGCTAACTGTACAAGAACAATCGTAGACACAATCATCTTAAAATTGCTTACAATGAAGTAAAGAAAATTGTGACAAAGATCAATTTCTCACTTGTCAATTATTGACTCACTCTTGAAACCTCGAACGTTTATTTTTTGCTTTTAAATCCACTAGAGTCGACTAAAACTCAGCAAAGTTATCAGAATTTTTCAATACTAAATCACTCACCTTTCCCATTCACATCGAATTTCTCAAGAAAAAAAATAACAATAGGCCCGGTGTAAAAAGCAACATGTCCGATGAGTCAGACGACCTATTAAACAACAAAAAAAGGTATCTAAAATCCCACAAAATTGAGTCCGCGACGCCTCTCACCATTTGCAGATCGATCAATCGGAACGACGAGCTCCGTTGCGCAATCGCGATTTTCACGCGGAGATTTTTTTGTTTCGCGCGATTCCGAGAGTGAAATCGTCCGTCGCGGCGTCCTCGGCTTTTTCCTTGGGACGGATAAGAGCTCGCGCTTTTAACCCACATACCGTGTAGTGAGATGCGTCGCCGCGACGCTTTCCGCGTGCGCGCCGCGCGGGAAATGGGTCACTTCCGCCCAATTAACGCCGCGCCCGGAATTCGAAACTCGCGCCCTTTTTACCGCACTTTTTCAATTTCAATTTTGAAATTGGTCCGTCGCTCACGGGTTTATTTGTGGACGGTACTGTCTAAAGGGAGTTGAGTAAATTGAAACGAATTGTGGCAATAAATTTTTACTGTAATCACGCTGCGGGAAAACTGAATTATTCTTAGGAGTACGAAGTTGTCTTAAAATAGAATGACTTCTGTAATGAAAGTTTTTTTTATGTAATATTTTGTAATAGGTTGATTTTTCTTTCAATTTTTTTTCTTTGATTATTTGCGTTGATTGAATTAAGTAGTTATAAAACGTATCTGAATGACAAAAAAAGGTATTACGTATACGAATGGAAATAATTAATAAAAGATTAATTTTTTATAGGAGGCTTCAATACAATGTATATTTATAGATTCTCGAGAAGTGTAACTTTCAAAAAACGACGTCAATGAAATTCGTCATTTCCACCTTAACTAAACTTAAATTGATACTCTAATCATCTTCTTTTTTTTTTTTAAATAATAAAAACACCGATAATTGTCATCAATTCGTCCAATTACTTTTTTTTATTCAGAATACAACAACGTAAAACAAGGTCAATTCAATTCGATTTTCATTAAATGGTCTCTCACAATTTAAAGCACCAAGAGGAATCTCGTATATAAAAAAGCTTACGTGTAATACTATACTATTCAAAAATAAATAAAATTCCATCCGAGCTTCGTGCGAAATAAAAACTCGGTACTTTATATGTGCACTAAAATCCGCGAAGCTCGCATAAACTCCAAGTCGAATAAATAAAGTACCGCCTCGAATTCCCGAGGTTTACTGCCCCCGTGAACGAGAGAGCCCACGCGGCGTCGTGAACTTTTTGCCGGCGCACAAAGCGCTCCCGCCCACCTTCGAGCGAGCGCCTGAAAAATCCGCGCCGCTTCTATCTAGGCCTGCTCGGCCGAGCTTTTCACTTCTTAATTGGAAGATCCGCCGCGATTGAATAACAGCGCGCCGCGGACGACAGAATGAAGGGCATCGTCGTGCCTTCTTATGCTCTTTTTTTTTATGCCTGCATCAGGTGCGCGCTCGGCGACGCCGAGAGAAAGTCGCGAACGAGTTTGCTTTACGGCCGAAAAGTTATACACGCGGAGCTGCTGTACTTTTACTGCAGAGCATAAAGGGAGAACGCTGGAACGCGGGTTCGCGCGCTCTTTTAAAGAAGTACAGGCTGTACTCTCGATGGCGTATATTTTCTCGAATTTTTTGCATTTTGCGGGGGTTATTGATGAGGCTCTTGGGTTCGAGAGATAAATAATTTACTTTAATGGTCCATGCTCGGGAATAGTTTATAGCGCACTACCAGCCAATGACTAATTTGTTTCTGTGCAAAAATGTGTATATACACGTGAACGACACTTTGAACAACGACGAGCAATCAAGATTTTTTTCCAAAACGGCCTATTCATTCGAACATTAACATTAACTCAAGGTTAAGTCTCCCTCTTTTTGGATCTAAATTAATTTTTTTTATTTTAATTCTACAAATGTTTTTCTTTTGCATATTTTAGAGGTAGATAGTTCAATGACATAATCGCTTATACTTTTGATTACTGATGGGTATTCGAGATTAGAAGCATTTCAAACACATTTAAAATTAAAACTACTGAGTGATTCTAATGTTAAAATAACTCTACTTAAATTAAAAGTAATAACATTTTTTTTTGTAAATAGTGTAAGAGATACAAAATTAGCCACTTGTCTAAATCAATCAAATTAAGAATGCTTGACTTTGAGACTCATAATTTCATTAAGAACGGATTTTATTTGAGAATCGTGTTTTTATTAGTCGATGCTATCATTACTCGTTATTATTATCAGAAACATTCGCCAATACCAATGCTATATACCAAACCAACAATGTAAATAAAAATACTTTTTAATATCGCTATTTATTATCTTATAATGAATTATATTAACTACATGATTATTGTAAGTGATCTGCTTTTAACGCACTTAAGTCACATTCAGCTTCAATCCTAATCATCAATCAAGAAGATTGTTTAAAAAAAGAAAAATCACTTCAAGCACCACTAATACAATCTTTTTCACTAATTTCTCTATTTCGCGGAACAAGCCATAAGTACTTCGGTCGTGCCCACTTCAAAGACCGCCAAGTAAATTTCACCATCCGCACAGCGTCATGTAAAATTCATGTCCACAATCTCCCTGATAAAAAAGAAAGATTTTAAGTGCACCGCTACTTACCAGCGCACACGACAAAAGATTTCGAGCGCGGCCGGCGCTACTAAAACGCGCACGCATAAGTGATCCGCAAGCGCGGCTTTTTTCCCGCGTGTGCCTCCTTGCAAAACGCTGGTCGCGCCCCGCGGCTCCCTTCCGCGCGATTTCGTCAGCGCGCCGCTCGTCACGGGACACGCTCATTGTCGGCGCGAAAAGATCGCTATTGTACGATCATCTCCGGCGGCGACGTTTTCCGTTAGCCGTTGCGCCTTCGGATTTACTTCTTATTTTTCGCGATTGCCGCAATAACGTTCGCAACGACGGGTATTTTATAAGTGGGTGCGTATACAAGAGCGAGTACTAGGTTATTGCGCTCTACTTTTTTTTTCCTTTTTTTTTTGGAAAATCGAACGGTGATTGGAGATGCGCGAGCTCCGGGCAATAAGCGGGATGGGAGATAAGTGGCAGAGAGTCAAGGACCTGTATCTCGACCATGACAAACGAGAGAAAAGCGCGGCTGGCGTGTAAAGGCGTTCATTAGTACTGTCGCCGTAATGAAGTTCTTTATCTAACTACATCAGCGGTCATTATCTTCGTTATCGAGTCGAGCTTGTAGATCGGGGTAAATGTCGCGACACCACGTAAAAATGTGAATTACACCTGATTAATCGTCAAGTTTATAGAGTGGATTGTGTACTTTGTAATTATGATGTACGTATGCGAGATTACGATGATGGTATTATTATTTTTAACTGACATTCTTTATGTTACACTATTTTCCAGTAAAGTGGTTGATCAGTGAGTCAATTGGCTGAGGAGAATTTATTGGTTTATCGTCCTCCTCGAGAAATAATAACGATATTCATTATAAGTCTTCTGGAAACACTCGACTGTAATGCATAATTTCTCGATAACTTTCTCGTGATCGACTTTAATGTTTCACTTTTTATAAAGTTAATTTCAATAATTTTAACGAGAAACTATATTGACTGTATGATTAAAATGTTCTATGTATATGTGCATTATTAAAATATACTTCCATTTTTTTTTTTACTGCATTCGTTTTCACTCTGATCATGTAGTACGCAGAGTAATTATATAGAATAACCACTTCAGTAAAGAAAAAAATCAATAGTCCATAATTTCATGAATGTTGTAGATTAAGCAAAGGTCAAAAGTGACTGTAAGATTTTTTTTCTCTCACGCTAAAATTGTTCAAACTCGTTTGTATAAAGTGTAACCCAGTCATATACAGCAACGAGAGTTCCTGTTTGGTCTACGGGACTTTCGATTAAGCATATTATCAGCGCGACGCGATTGACGCAATAATAAATGCGGTATGCCAGTGCGGAATAATAGTCCAGTCATGAAGTCGATGTTATCCGGGGGTATGATGAATTTTTTTCTTAGACGGGTGAATACCGTTTATCAAAGGCTTTTGCGGAGACTCGAATCGAAGGTGAAATTTGCAATTTTATTACTCTCCATTATGTAGATACAATTTAATTAAGTGAACTAAACTCTTTTACATTCACTATTTTCTTTTAATACATATAAAGCTTAATTATTCACTATTGATCTCTTTTTTTAATACATAAAGCTTAATTATTCACTTTTCTGTGTAACTCCATAATTCTGCAAACATTGAATAATGCACAGTTGCAACAAAGACCAGTGATCTCAATTCACGCTTACCAACTTTAGTTAGTCACTAAAATAATATCTCAACAAAGGCAACGCTTAAATTGTGCACGCGCATTATAACAGCTGATCCCATCAGGAATATTCTTCGCGGGAACAAAGTTCCATCGCGAGGTGTCCTCCACCACGTTACTCACGTGGCGCCGAAGATAAGAAAAAAACAAGATAGCGTCGTGTCTTGAAAAAAAGTGATTCAGTTTCCGGCCGGCGGCGGAATCAATTCCCCGGCTGAGTCACCGGCGGGCGCGGACGATTCCCAGCCGCGCTGCATACGCCCGGCGGCGGCGGCGTCGTCGTGGGAGGAGGAGGGCGCGCCCGAAAATAAAGCGGCGACGCGCCCCCCGAG
This sequence comes from Sycophila texana, assembly GCA_035582955.1. Lineage (NCBI taxonomy): Eukaryota > Metazoa > Arthropoda > Insecta > Hymenoptera > Eurytomidae > Sycophila > Sycophila texana. The sequence continues at coordinate 19,079 of JAWWEN010047307.1, forward strand.
CTTATTTTTAGGCAGGGGATTCGAGCCGCTCCTCGGCGCCTCTCCGCGGGTCTTACGGCGATGCTCCGCCGGGTGGTCCCGCGGGCTAATTCTGGGAAGTCGGCGGTGCAACGGGGACTCTCTCTTCGATGATGGATAGCAGGAGTTTTTTTTTCCTTGAGGCGATGCTTTTTCTCGGGACATTGCTTTGTTATTTAGGGGCTTCTGGCTTGTTTGGGTAAAATGTAAAGTAGCCTTCGTAGGGTTGAGGCGTTCTTTTTAAGATGGAATTTAAGTTGAACTGCATGTTATTGTTTGTGAAAAATAAATGGCAGATTTGTTTGAAAAGAAAATGTTTTGTCAACGTTTTTTTTTTTTACAAATTATTTGATTTATGAAATAAAGTTATGTTTGTTTAAGAGATAATTTCCTTACAAAGGAATTCTGTATTTGATGCATAATGTATGGTCATGTCTGAAGCAAGGTGTGGATGTAATATTAAAGCAAACATGCAAATATAAAAAAAAATACAATAAAATTATAATATTGTAATAAACGACTTTTTTATTCTAATTAATTAATATATTTTTAGTACATCTGTGTATACTGTAATTTTTTATGCAACTATAAATACTATACAGGAATAAAGTGTGTAGATTTATCTCATGCACATTTGAATATTTAAATATTTGAATGAAATAATTGAATCGAATTAATCTATGCTACTAATTTTCATTTTAAAATTGCTATTCAGTTTGCAAAATAATTTAAACGATCAGCACAATCAATCGCAAAATATTCTAAAGTATGACTGCTGCGTCGAGTAATATAATTATACCCACCGGAAGTCATTTGTCCGCAAAATTCCAGTTAAATTGTATACAAAAGATAAATAAAAGAAACTGACCAGTGACTAATCAACAAGACGACCGTCACTTCGTCTTCGACTCGCAGAATCTACTTTAAAGTACAAGTGCACCGGTCGTTTGCGCGCTATAGGACGTCCTTTTGACCACAGCACCAAGTGAAAAAAAAAAACGAGCCGTCGGTGTTAGCAAACAGGATTTTACATGTTACATACACGCAACTAAAACAAGAAAGACCAACTCGAAAGTGAGAAAAGCCGAGGAACTGTCGGTTTCTCCTGGCAGCGTCTCGATCAATTCTGCCCGACGACACGCGCGCGCTTCGGATGAATGAAATGTTTCCATTCATTTCGATGGTAATGGCCAATTTTCCATTCGCGTTGAGTCATTGTTTTAGATTTTTCCTCAGTCGCTCCCTCCGATTATTATCGGTGATTTAATGACCCGTGGCAATTATATGCGAATTTTGCTGAACCTGGCAAGAAAAAAAAAACGGGTGTAGTCGTATAGTAATGCGGTAATTTCCTGCGCAAAGCTGTAGAACAGATGCGTTTTTTTAATTGTACATTCTGCGAAAATCAAAAGCGATTAAACGGCAATTAAAATCTTATTTAGTAATAATCTTTAACCGCAGCAATAGTATTACATTTCTTGTGTTCCCGCGAAGCACTGAATGGGCGGCGAACGATTTTGCAGAGTCTCGATTTTACGTGTCATAAAACTCGCGTAAGACGAAGCGAAAAAAGGTGCCCGTTGCATTTCCGTCGGAAATAGATTGTCTCCCGGGAGAAAATGGCGAGTTGCGGGTGTTGGCTCGCGTCGCTCCAGCGCCCGTCGCTTTCCACGCCGAGCAAATAGTTTTTGTTACGAGGCTAATTCGCCCCACGGATCATGATGCAAGGCCGATTTTCAAAGACCGCCTAACCGATTTCACGACGCGCGCCACCGATAAAACGTACCTCATCACAGTGTAAACTTCGCTTTACATCTGTTATTGCTCAATTGGAATTGTTTCGCTACTCTTATTTACCAAGTTACCATGTAAATCTGAATTAATGAAATTTGATGTACATATGTAGTGGTACAATCTGTGTAATGGGTATCCCATTAATTTAATTGGTGGAATACTTTTAACTCGGAATATGACATTATTATATTAACGTGAAATTGTCGAAATTTCATTAATTCAGATTATGGGATTAAAAAAACTATTGTCGAAAGTATCATTGGAAGCAATTATGTGGTTATTAATTGAATTATGATTATTAGGAATTTATGAAATTATGAACAATTAAAAGTTTATGTATATTACATTCGATAATTTTTCTTCTTTTTTAAATTCAAACTTATTAAGATTTTAAATTTAAATGTAAATTATATCTAAGTTACAATTTAAGATTTAAACACAATGTATTGGTATATGACTGATTTATGATAGGTTCAAAATTATAATGCGTTATGGGAAATTATGACTTGCAATATCTTTGATAATAGACATCGAGCTAAATATTTAAAAAGAAAAGAATGTTTTCGATACTGTACGCAATGGATTTAATGGCATTTTTCACGAAATATTCTCAACTACGAGTTTTAACCGTTTAATTAAATTTAAAATTTCACATTCATACTCCTACATCATTGCTCAATTATTATAAAATCATTTCGTCGTTATCAAGTTGGACGGCGTATTTGTAGATCACGACGGTTATTAATTTTTTGCTGGTAAAAATAAAAATGTCTATCGAATACCTGCCAATAGCTCAAGTTATTATAGAAAAACGCATTTAATTCCGAAATCAAGGTGAACGGCGTATCGTCAAACGTATACCGGCAGAATCGCGCTTATTTCCCGTTATCAACTCGTTCGATTCTGCTTTACGGCCTCTGCATCGGCGGCAAATTATGAAATCGCTCTCGGAACCCGTCTAATCGGCCGGAGGGGGCCCCGGCGATCGAGCGCCACTATATACGCGCGCGCCGGGAGAACAGGCGCAAAAAGGCGAATGCACCGTTCGGGCCGAGGAACGGGGGCAGCCGCGCAGCGGAACTCGTTTCCGTTAAAAGCCATTAATTTCGCGAAGAAGGCCGCGTACGCGCGGCGCAGCGAAGATGGTGTCAAGGTTGACTTTTACCCGCACAACCGGCCGCCTTTCGACATTCCCAACCGCTCGATCGGCTAATTGTCCACCAGGGGTGTGTTATTACGCTTCTTTCTTTTCTGCGGTGGATGGAAACGGCGCGTGTCACTCGTTAATTTAGAAATGGGATTTTCTGCGTCGGATGATTCTACTAATGGCAAAGGGACTTGTAATTATAATTTTTTTTATTTCCGTATTATTGTCTTAACAACGGCGCGGAAAGAAGGATCCGAACATTTATTTAGACGATTTAAAACGGCAGATTTAATTCAAGTTTATTAAAAAGAATAGCTATAATTTTCGAATAATTGAAATTTTAAATTAACTTGCAAAACATTAGTTTTTTTAATCATTTTACCGTCGTTTATCAATTTTAATGTATTAATGACTTACAGTCGTAGAAAATTTTCTAACTCTTTTCAAAGACATCCTCTTCATGTTTTGTCCGATTCATGAAAATGTAAAAATTATTTTTGGAACAAAATTTTAAATTAATTTAACAAATTATAATAAACTTTTGACGACAAGAGACTTGAGGTAATTAGTGCGTCGTAAGGTATTCGGTAATTAATTCGCGTGGACCACTCGATTCGAACTGAGTGCAAGCTTTATGAGAACGAGAACTTTATTAATTGTTTCGTTTGTTTCAGGTGAGGCTGAAATACTACTGGACATAATCACTCGCAGCTATAATCACTATCGATGGTAATTGTGAGTACGGAGCAAGATTACGATTTACTTTCGCCTACCGAATCGTAAATCACAATGCGCAATTGTAAAAACCGCACTGTTAGCTCGAACGAGCATGAACTAGCATACAGGGACCAGTTATTAAATCAGACCTGACCCGCAATAAATGCAAACAAAAAGTGACCGACTCCGTGCAAAAATTGATTCGTTTACCACTAAATTTCGCAAAATTCTCAATGTTTTGCGTTATGAAAAGTCCAACTGTGAACTCGAAAATTGCCCTAACGGAGTGCGAGTCTTTCGACATTTTCTCACGGCTCGGAAAACTCTTCCGCGGTATAGCACACTTGGAAAAAAAAAAAAAAAATAGCGAACCGAGAAAAAGAAACCCACCGTGCTATTTACCGGCAGAACCTCGGCTGGAATATCGGCGCGAGACGCGACTGCGAGCCGCGCGGAATGAGCCACTGCAAGCAGACTTATATTCCCCGCGCGCAGGAAAAAAAATAATCGCGCTTTACGAGCGCGCTAGCGAAAATCGCCTTGCGAAACGCGCGGAAAACGGCGGCCGCTCCTCTCCCGTCGAGTGCATCCACGCGAGCGCCACTGCCGTCGCAGTTTCTTTTTTCTTTTTCTTTTTTCATCGGACTTTCTCACGTGCATTAGCAAACAGACGCGCGCGATTTTCTTTTCATTGCCAGCTTGTAAGTATGAGCTTGCGCCGTGAGAACCGCTTAATATATCTCTGATAGCGCGCGATTTTTATCCGTCGAATAATGCCTTCATTAAATGACTGCCGAGTGCGTAAATACAGCTGAGTTCGACGTATAGCCCGGTTGGCGGCTTCCCTTATAATAATTTAAAAAAAAGTGCAGTTTACACCGAGGAAGAATGTATATGCGCACAGACGGCGTTGTTATTTAATAATTACGCAATCTTATCTTTCCTCGTAGAATGCAGCTTGACGGTGGATGTGAAATCGTCGCTCGTAAAACAAGCGGATTAAGGCAGTTTATTCCTTATTTATGTTTGTTTTCTAATTGAAGCCTCGCGAGTGCAACTCCTTCCTGCAATTCGTTCATATAATTGCAATGTATTAATTAATAAATCGTCAGCTGTAAAATCGTGTTTCCGAGTTCCACGATATAAAACACAATCTCGAATTATATCTCGTTTACACATAAAAACAATTTAATATCAGTTCGTATCCCGCGCTGAGTAAAAGTAAAAAGAAAAAAGAAGAGAATCCTTTCATCGCGTTTCTCCGCTCCGTTTTCTCCGAGACCGTTGAAAGCTATCTTAGCACATCACACCGTTCATTCTTCTCATCAAAGCACCCTAAAAGAAAAAGATTTAAAAAAAAAAAGAGGAGGAAACGAAAATAAACAAACCCTTGGCGATGCTAATGATCGATCATTCCTCGCCTGCGATGCGAAAGCCTCCTTACGACGCGATAATTCGAGGCGTTGCAGCACAGCCGCTAAAAGAGAGAGAGAGAGAGAGAGAGAGAGAGAGAGAGAGAGAGAGAGCGAGAAAAAAAAACACCGCAGCCCTTTCTTGCGCAGCACTAAAAATACGCGCGAGGCGGGGGGAATTTTCTGAGCGGAAATGGGCGGGCGTCCGCGCGAGACGCAGAAAAGAGGAGCGAAGGAGCGAGAGAGCGACAATGGGAGCGCCGCAGCGAACAGGCCTCCCTTTGTGGTCCGCGAGTTACGTGCCGAGGACGAGCGAGCGCCGACGAGTGATGTGCGCTGTCGCTGAGAGGTGGCCGTGACTACTGTGCGATTTATTTGTCGCCGGCGCGCTGTAACTGCTTTCGTTCGATGCATAAAAAAAATTCCTCTGAAATTAATCAACCGAGGAGGCAAGAACACAGCAGTGCTCTCTTGTCACGATGTGTAGAACGAAATCTTTAAGGACATAGTGTCTGCATCGTGTTAACATTACGTATTTATTATTATTATTTTGTTTATTCAACAATAAACGAGCAAGATTATGTCTGAAAATAAAAAAATTCAGACATACAATACTGCTGCTATATGTTAAGCATGCAAGAAAAGCAAAATATAAAGATATAGTCAATTAGATCCACTGTATATGTAGCCATCTAATGAAATGGAAAAGCAGCATGAAATTATAAAGATCAAATAATTATTAAAATTTAATATCGTGTAAAAATATACGGTCAAAAAGTGGATGAAACAAGTCACTAGTATGTACAAAATAAAAAAAAAATAATCTATCTACTCAAATGGAAACATATCTATTTCCTTATTTCTTGTTCTACTTGCTTCTGGAGCAAGAAAATTCATATCGACTTTTGAAGCAAAGTTGTTCCTGCAACCAAACTCGCGAAGGTTGTATATTTTACATTTTCTGTCGAACCAACGGTGACCTTCACTAGAATCTAGATCAGGCCAAGATTCAGGATTAAAGTAAGATTAAATAGATTGATATCTGCAACATTGACCTAATAGATAGGACACATAACTCCTGGTACCAAGTGATAACAATCAAAATTTTTAAGTACGACTGAATTGTACGTCTCAAGTCTATCCAAACTGCCAAACCTTTAATATATAATATCCTCTCTATGACAATGACGCACCTTATTATTAAAAAAAAAAAAAAGAAAGAACTAGAATGAGTAAGTAATTTCCCAGAGAAAATTTCAATTAACCCCAGCGCCTACCGCGTCCCGGCCTCCTCCCCGTCATCAATCACCGGAGCATTATGGGCCTCCCCGCGTGAGCTTGATCTCGCGCGATCAAACAAAAGTAAAAGTACATACACATAGGCGGCGGCTCTCGCGGCAATTAGAAACCGCGGGCGGAGGCAGCTCGATTTCCAGGGCTCGCGATCGATCATACGGGCCGCGCGGCGAACAAAACGCGTGCGCGGGAGAGAAGAGAGCGCGCGACTCCTCGCGGCTCGCCGGAGGAGAAAACGCGCCGCGGGGATCGTGAGAGAGGGAGATCGCTCCTCGCGGGAGGAGGACGATCCGCCGGCACAATCGAGCCGCGTGCGCGCGGCCGGGCGATAACGATGGGAAAGCGGCGGGTGAAAGCGCGCGCCGCGCCCGACGATAGCCGCGAAAATTCGCGACGCGTGTCACGGCCGCGCGATGCATTGCCAGGGCGGTCGCGAAATCCAACTCGTGACGCCGATCGTGAGAGGGCCGCTTAGTCGACTAGTGTAGGCGAGGTGACGCGAGCTGTCATTACAGCTCTCTATGACTGTGATTATGTCTTAATTTAATGAGGAATTAAAGAGAGAGAGTCGTTATATTGTAAGAAGGGATGGGATTCACGTTTAATGAATGAGAATATTATTATTATTATTGTGGGCTAAATTAAGGGTTATTATTTTTATATTATAGTGCCTATGACCCAGCGTAAGTAAGTTTCTTTCAATGAAAACTATTAAGTTATAAATATAATCATCGTTATGCAGACGTTTAGTAATAAATATTATACGTTAATTGCGACTTGTTTGGAACCTGCAGATAGCTTAATTGTATATCTTTAGTTGAATGAACAAAATTTTTAATTAAAAACTTGATCTAGTTAAATTAAAATAGTTAGTTAATTTAACTATAAAGCTTTGGTTGATTAAACTAAACATTTCATTAAATCAACTAAATGATTTTATAAGGGAAATTCAACAAAATTTTAGTTGAATCTATAATTGGTTTTTCACATGTAAATGAATCACTTTCTTATAGCTTAAATTATTTTATATCTATAATAATCACAAATAATTCTAATTTATAATTCAATAAACAATACAGATAATTATCATTCTTCAACCAAGTACCGACGCGAATAAAAAGTGAACACTGCAGTCTATATAAGAACAATAAATCTCAATAAAAAAAAAATCGTTCATTTAAAATTCATTTACGCTAATGCAATTTCCATGTTAACCTACAAGGTATAAAATTGCACGAACAGTGTCATGACGCAAGCAATAAGAAACCGCGATCACGCGTTAGTCGCATCGGCGACAATACATTAATCGCAGCCAAATTCTCTTACGGTCGCTTGTAATAACAGCCTCCACGGAAAGACCGACACAGCTGCATTTCAAAATTCCTCACGCGAAATTTTTCACCCCGTCCCACGAAAAGTGACTTGGCACTTATCGGTGTGTCCGTGTAAGTGTGAGTGCACTCGCTCGTGGACCGGCTGGCGCAACAATGGAGCGTCGGCCGGCGCTAATTCAGAGTCCGCGGCGGGGAGTACTCGAGTATAACCGGACGGTGGAAAGCCCGACGGCGATTCGCGAGGCGCGTTGGAAAACGGTACTCGGTCGCAGGAGCCTGACGTATACCCGCCTCGGATTAATATTTATCCTCCAGGGCCGGAACAGTTAGACATGCTGCACCGCGACAGGTGCTCCTCGGCGAATCTAGGATAACGCCCTTCGCCTGGGACGTATGCACGAAATGCCTCGAGATTCACTTGTCAGAGCCCCCGGCGTACTTATTGATGCGTGCGCGAGGTCACTGTGATGCTTTTCTATAGTGGTACGTGGCGTAGTATAGATATTTTATTGAAAGCGATTAATGTACAATTAAATTCAAAGTAGGATAGGATCGTGACTTTTTACGGGAGGAGTAAGAGTATATCGTATATAGACTAATTGGAAATTTGATATGTAAATAAACAATTATATATACACAGCCGTGAAATAGTATGACCTAAATTCGATTTTTTTTTAAATATTTATATCTCCAAAAATTAAATATTAAAATAATTTATTGCTTTTTTATCAGCAACGTTATATGAATTTTCAATCTGTAAATTGAAATTTCACTAAAGTAGGACAATTTCGTAGAAATTGTACATATATTTCATTTTAAAGGAATAAGAAAATTTTTAATCTACAATAAAATTTATGTTACATATAAAGATAGATAAAACTGAACTATTTCCATTCTAATTTTCTTATCACAGCAAACTTGAATCAATATCAAAATGAAAGCAAACGAGGAAACCTGTACTGATAAATACAATTGAATGGAATAATTCGGTCTAACTGTTGTCCGGCTGTGATCGACAGACTAGTCCCAGTCCCGTTGGTCGCGCGCGCGAGTCGCGTTCGAAGAATCATCGGAAAGTCAAATTGCCATCTAACGCGGAAGACTTACGGCGCGACGTCTCGCGTCATTGAGGAGCGTAAAACCGTCGATGTGCCCAGCGTCGCTCGTCTAACTGTACAGATCCTCAGGGATGAATGTTTACCGATAATCCAGCTCGCAAGTGCCGTTGCCCGATCGTACTTCAATTTTCCGCGAGAATTTCATTTTTCACTTCCATTGATATTCCGATGAATTATGCACTGCTTATAACTATCAGATGCATCGGGCTTGAGGACGTGACTTTTCGTTTTCAAGCATCGAAGTCCCTTGAACAACAAGTCCAGAGAAAATGTAATCATCATCTTCGCCCTCTAAATATGAATAAGTGAAATTTGACTAGAATAAGTGAATAGTCACTTATTTCACGTTAAATATCTTTCACTTATTGCAGCAAGTGGAAGATTTTTATCCACGCGTGGATATTCTATATTCTATCGTAGCTTTTAGTGAACTAGTCTAAATAGGAATTTTCAATATTTTACTTAAATTAATTTTCAATCGTACATAATTTTAGAAGAAATGTAATTGCGATTTATTTTTTGCATTTATTCTTCTACATTTATACTAGGCTCCATTCAAAAAAATCTTTAAATATGCTTTAATTATGGTGTAGACCTAAGGAACATTCTGAAATTAACGCATTAAATAGTTCAAAGTCAAAATAGTTCATTTTCTACCAGAGAAGTTAAAATAAAAAGGAAAGAAAAATTACCAAATATCAGCCGTAAATTTCGTAGCCAGGAAATCGCTCTTGCATTAGAAAACGCACAAATAGGTTGCTGGCAATTACAATAGTTTCAATTAAAAAGAAAAAAAAAAAAGAATTTCAAGAAACCCGTTCTACTTCTAGCGTGAAGCGACTCGCGAAACTAGGCGTGCGCAATCGAGACCCAAAAATCCGTGACTATTGCGGCCGCCCCGTATATCTGCAGCGCGACAGGAAAATCGAGAGCGCGGAGTTGCGAGGCGGAACTTTGCCCGGCGCGAAACCGCGAAAGTCGCAATAACGCCCGGGAATTTCGCCGTCGATGCAGCACGCACATCGGGCGTTAGCGACTCGTGCGCTCCTTCTTCCACGTACTTTTTTTTTCTTCTTTGGCCTCTCCTGTCGGTCTTTATCGTCCCCCTCACCCTGGGTGTCGAACTTTTTTCACGTCACCGGTTTACTTTGTTCAAGTAGTCGCTGCGAGAATTACCCATGACACTCGAATTCGTTTATTAAAATTTTATATTGTTGATTGAACGTTTATGCGTTTTTTACGGGAGAGAAAACTGTCGGTATGGTTTTTATAGCGAGGCATAAAATTCGTCTTCTGATACATTCTCTAATATATCGTTAAGTGTCTTTGTTTGCGAAAGTAGCGCTTTATATGACCACTTACTTTTTTTACGATTCGCCACAGTTAATACATATACGCGAGTTTCACAAGGCAGGCGAAAAGAAGAAACAAGTTTAACACATCACAACCTGTCGCATTCATTGTTTTTTTATTTATCTTTTTTTTCCTTCAAAAACCTAATAATTCTCTGGACTTATTCCCAGCGCCAAGCGTTTCATCTCTCGACCATTCGAGCACGAGCAGTGCGTACCCGCAGCGAAAAAAGTAGCTAATATAGTAGCCCGCATAAAGCAGGCGCCTCTTGAAACGCGGACTCTTCCAGTCGTCTATATTTATTTACGAAAAAAAAAGGAGCAAAGAGGAAGGTACAGGAACACTCGTACTTCAAGACAATCCCGACTCATCGACGTAAATTCCCGTTCGTGCGAGATCTAGCGACGTTAACGAGGCGAAAGAGGGAGCGAGAGAGAAAGAGGGGGGTTGCATCTTTTCGCGAGCGAACGGAAGGGGCGAGCGAGGAGGCGAGGCATTGACCTCGTTGGCCGGCGAGGCGCTCCTCTCCTCCTCGGACGTCCGTAAATTTTCGTTTTACGAAGAGAGAGGAGCAGAGAGAGCCCGCAATCAGGCGAAATATTTTTCGAGACGAGCACGGATATTGCATTCCTTCGGGGCCGTTCAAGGGAAAAACTATGCTCCAACTTTTTTTCTCTCGCTCTTCTTCGCGAAGGTGCACCTTCTTTTTCTTCTAACGATCCGCATATGTGCATAAATACACGCACATACCGACAGGCGAGGCAACTTGTACTTATAAACGCTCTCCGCAGGATCCCACCTCATTTACCGAATCAGCAGTACTTAAGGGGGTCTTGCACGAAACGAATGATGGGAGAATTCTTTAAAGTTCTTAGGAATTATGTTTTATCATTCTTAGAAACTAGTGCAAAAAATGTAGGTACTTTAGTAGTCAAAAAAATCCTTCTAAAAAAAATAATGGTATGATGGTTACGTAGCATTTTGCTAGTATATTTAAAATTTTTAATTTTAACAAAGCTCTTTTTAAATGGAAGTTATTCGGTTTTTCAGCTATAAAAATTTGATATATAAATAAAAAATTAACTGTAAAAGAACGGCGAATTACGTAAATTTTAATGACAACAAAAAATATATCTCATGCCTCATGTAACAACACATCATATACTTATAAAACAGCGGTCAGTTGAATGTAGACATTAATGGGATATACGTGTGTCTTCATCGTGTCTAAAGTAGGCATATTTGCGTATTCGAAATAACTACTCAAGATAATCAAGATACATCGTCTTATCAATGATATTATTTTTACGTATTCTTTATACTGACTTGAGAATCATGCAAGACCCCCTTAATTGTGCACGCCTGTTTCTCTTTCAACGAATCAGCATAATTCATTAAAGAGCGAAGGAAGAGGAAGATCTGCCGGATAAGAGGCGCGCTTACGCTTTTGTGCGACGGGGGAAAAGAAAGCGCGCGATTAGAATCGGCTTGCAACTCGCTGCTGCGCCCGCAGTGTGTACTTGAATTTCTTGAAAAATCTCGTCTTATGTGCGTCGCGCGCAGAGATATCCTCGCGCCGAAAGCGACACGCGCGAAAGCCTTCACTTCCATACGATTTGGCGGAGTCAGAGAACTGCGCGAAAGCGACTCTTGACCTTTTTTTTGTCTATATATATATAGTACGCTAGTCGTCCGGAAGGAAAATAAGCATTGCGGAAGAAAGAAAGGCCATTCGTCTGGTGTTCGTTTTTTTTCTCGCCCGAAGAGCTGCTGCAGAATGTGTGTCAAACGAGATTTTTGCACTGGCCCGCGACATACAAGGGGACGTTAACCTTAATATCCAATATGAATCTCACACGCGAGAAATTCGCCGAGTCGCCTCGTTCCTGTGTCGGGTTTTTTTTTGCGCTTTGTATGCCTGTGCCGTACAGCAGGAGTGTAAACAAGCGCTGCTTCGCAAAAAAAGGAATTAATTAGCGAATGTTCTCAAGTTTATTTTCAAATGTTCAAGCGCTACTGTTTCTTTAATTTTTTAAGCTGCTGCCTTATGTTTCAATTATTCGTAAAATTTTTTTCAATTTTTTTCAATTTATTTAAATATGTAAGTAACATTTATTTCCATACAATATTTATTTTTTTCTTTTACGTAAATTGCAAATCAAATGTTACTTAATAAACATAGCATTTAAACTACTTTTTTGTATGAAAAAGATGAAAACAATTTAACATTTGCATAACGCAAAATCAAGTTAGCGAAGCTCTTATTTAGAATAAATGAAAATTAGCCTGCTGAAACTTTCACCTTTGTTACTTCCTGCTGACTGCAGTGTCCAGCGGAGGATAATTTACGTCAGCGACCACGGGTGGCACTCGGCGCTTACGTCATCACGGAGTGCCAAAATCTCGAATTCACGCCTGTCGGCCTGTGGCGATTCGTCTCTATAGCCGATTACCCGCAGCGGTTCAAGGTGACGCGACGCGACGCTCTACGGTGCCGCGAAATTCAAATTTCCCGGACTTTTTCTACGCAACCGGCGCGAGCTCGCATAACCGGGCGCCGAGCTCCACTTGGCTCGCAGCCGCGTAATCGCCGTTTCGAGATAAGCGGGAATCTGCGCGATCATCCTGATCGGAGATGCGAGGAAAGCGAATCACTCGGAGATTATGCAACAGGAATGAATGATAAGCGCATCTCGTGGAAGAACGAACGATTATGTCAAAAGCGGTTATCTGCATCGGTAACTGAATTTGTAGAGAAAGTTTTTTTTTTGGGTGAAAGAAAAAGTTTCTGAAATATTTCAAGGCAGCTTTAGTATACTGCTCGAGGATAATAACAGTTATGCAATTGCATTCAATTGAAATTTAAAATGTATATACTTGCATTTTTCAAGATAATAAACGTGTTTTTGCCCATATTAAGAGGAAGATTTTAAACATGTACCTGTCAGTGTTGATTTCAAAACCTAAATGAATATTTAAAAAGGAAAAGGGGATACATAATTAATTTTATCATAATATTACTTTACGAATTATATTTTAATGAAAACGTGCAGATTATGAAGTGCGGTGAAAATAAAGGAAATAAATATGAAAATTGTTTCCTGAAAATTGCGTGCACACTCTCTGAAAACACTAAGATTCAAATTTTCGCGTATAACATATTATAGAGCACTACGGCTGTATAATTCTGAAAACTATATAGATTGAGCGATGTCCCAAACCAGCTATGCACTATTCGAAAATACTATACTCGACTTTCACCGAATGCACATAGTGATTAAGTAGCCTGAAATTGAAAAGCTTTTGATATAAGAAAGAGGAGCCTGTTTCAATTCTAAGAATATGAGCCATCGGCGCGCGTGGCTTCTTCCCGATGGAAAGTCGGCTTTTTGCAATTTCGACCGGGATTCCAGTGCGGGCATCTCTCCTGCCGCCGCACGAAAGTATGACGCTCGCACTTAACTCGGCTCGTTAACGAGATTCCTTTTTAATGAAGTCCAATGTACCGTCGATAATTTAAGAAATTTAAATAATACCCTCACCAGAAGAAAAAACTTTTCAAAATTATTTTCAAAGTTACTTCACGGCAATTAATTTTGAATCGCGGAAGCGGCGATTAAAAGGTAAATATACCATAACGTATTTTCCAAAATTTCGCAGAAAGAAAAACGTTTTTCCAACAGAGCGCATCACTCGAGCGAAATCGTTCGTATACACGCGCAAGTCGTCTAGCTTTTTACGCGCCTCTCCTTGACCCGACGCCGGATTCCCGACCCGTTCTGGGGCGGCCTAACGAGGCGCTCCGCTTCTATCACTCGTCTCCGCTGTTTTTTTTTTCTTCTTTTTTTCGTCTTATACCTCCCGCGCGCTCTTTCTCTCCTTAAACAGCCCGCCGCGAATTTCCACGCCGCGGAAGCGTCTGCGCGTATGCCAATCCTCTCTGTACGGGTATATATGGCCTTCGTGTTGGACAGAAAAAAATCGCACTTCCTCGCGCCGATCCGTAGGAAACGAGCGCAGAAGTACTGCCTTATACCTACGTGTACAGTGTGTACATACACGCGGGGGATTTTACGAGCAAGGCGCTAGCATCCCAATTAATTTGCGGGAAAAAGTGCTGCCGGCTATTTGAGTAATTGGTCCGCGGGTATGTCGGTCATGCGAATTACCGCGCGGGCGCCTCCTGCGCGGATTTTTTTTTATAAATTAGAAACTTTCTAGAGGCGCGTCGGGCGACTTGTCACGCTGCATTTTCTTCGCTGAGGCGGCGACGCGCGCGGGGACGTTGGCACCGAGGAGGCGGCGTGCGACGCCTGCGTAACAAGCCGATGGAAATCGAATCGGGTGTGGTCTTGCGCGATTAAAAAAAAAGTTCGGCTACTACGGCTTTGATGGAAGCTACGAATACTAATGTATTTTCAATTTTTTTTTTGCAATCATACTAGATTTTTCTTTTAATTCTGTGTTGTATTATGAGGTTTATCTATATTTTTGCACAGCAAGATATACATAGCAATTATTTAAAGAAAATGCATAATTCGTAGTTATTAGTGAAATTATCAATAGTCCGATATTGTGGAACATATCTAAATCACATATAGCGAACTATGTTTCTATATAATCCATCAATTATTTTTATCCTACTGTTTAAAAAAAAAGTCATTGATAGGAGAAAATACGTTCTTGGTCTCATTCAAAGATATGAGTTTCGTACTTTCACCGGGAGTTCAATTTTTAGATTCTCAAAGATAACGCACGCTGATTACAGTTAAAATTGGTTCCGAAGTTTCTCCACACGATTAAAAAGTCCAGGAGAAAAAAAGAGCTGCACGTCAACGCAAACGGGCATTTAATCAAAACAGCCAAGCCGCGCACGCCGAGAGAATAAAGAAAAGGTCCGACTAAGCGGAAGCGAAGGAAACGCATAAAATACACACGGTCAAATTGAACGATCGATCTTTTTACGTAATCTTTTATTTTTTATTTTTTTTTCGTACCCTTGTTTACCTCGCCTCGTGTTAGTACTTACAACGTAACTTTTATGTTGGATAACGCACAATTGTTCAAATCTCAGTGGTGAACAAAGGAGCTTTGATTATATTTACGATTTTAATTGATGATATTTTTATTGGAATAGCGTAATAAATATTAGGAATGGAGGGAAAGTCGAGAATTGGCAGTTTCTTGAAAAGTATAACTGTTCCCCCCGTCGCAACCTGCAATACTGCAATTTTAACCGTTAACCAAGCACGCGGTGCTGCTGAATATTATGTGTGCACGGCCGCTGCGAAAACGAAGGTGTACGCTGGATGAATTCGTAAATTGAAGAGGTGCGCAATTAAACGGCGGAAAGGCAAACAATACCGACGCGTCTCTACGAGTCCTGGCTTTATGCCACGTGCGCGAAACTAAAAATTATTAAATTGAAGGTTGTTTAGTAAGAATGGATCTTTGTGATTTTTTGTGAAATCACAGCATCAAGAGACTTCGGATGATGAGTCATTAACTTAGTCGATTGATAGATACATGAAACAATCAACATCATTATTAACTTTATTTATAATCAAATATTCGTAATTTTATTTGTATAAAAAAAAGTGATTGACGGCATCGGTAGACTGAAGCTAATAATAAGAAAAAACTAAACAGTCTTTACCTTTTATCCAGAATTACTTGCTTCTATAAAATATAAAGAACAACTTCCGGTAATTTTTATATTACTAAATAGAAAAAAAAATAACCGTGCGAGAGGCGCTTTATAAAATTCAGCCAATAAGAATTAAATAAAATAAAAGAAATCGGATTACGATCCCCGCCCGAGCGATTCCTCGCATCCGTTGGAATAGCAACGAAACTCTTCTGAATCTCGCGCGCTTTCTCGAGATTCCAACACGAAAGCCCAACAAACGATCGACGTGGAGTATAAGGGGAGGGGGATAAGAGTGAGGAAGGAAATCCGAGTGCTTCCGCGCACAATGGCGCAACGAAGGCGCGCGCGATCGATGCCGATAATTAACGGTTCTACGGATGGGGCCGCGCGGCAATTAAACTTGCTGTGTGTTCAGCTCGGCTCACAGTGTCGGAATTCATCCGCCCCGGAGCGGCGGTTTTACACCCGATTTCCGGCTTGGGCCGTTTGTACACTGCAGCGGACCACTGATCGAACTGGCACTACTCGTTTGAGAATGCTGGGTACGCCTGTTTGGTTTGATATATAACAGCAGGATGATTACGCAAATCAGAGAATTATTTTGGAAGAAAGGAGGAACTGGATTGAAGTGACTGGGGATGCGAGATTTAAAATATTTATATTTGAATCGTAGTTTTCATTGCGCGCAAAGATAAGCAATGGGTCAGTGACATTTGATTATTTAATTTGATCAATTGCGAGATAATAAGTGAAGCAGTTATAGATTCCAGTTATAATTATATCCTAGTAATTACTTTATATTTGAAAAAAAAGTTAATTTGTAATCGTTTCAAGTGAATGTTATATATATTATCATTTTTATTATTATCTATAAGCTTTGTATAAATTAAATTGCATAAGAAATCATACTTATTAAATTTATACCTTGAATATATGTATAATTATTTTGTTGACATCATTAAGAATATAGAATAATCTTTGCCTTACTCTTAGTGTCATACCAATTACAATCATGTTATTCATTTACGCATGTTTAGAGTAAACGATCGTTACTCGAAATATGTGCATATTAGTCTAAAAAGTAAAAAAGCTAAGAAGAGTAATTTTCATTATTTGAAATTTAGAGAATGTGCACCGTAAACAATTACCTCATTGCACTTTTACTACATGCGTTTTTATTTACAAAGTATTTTATGATTATTTGTAGAGAAAACTTAATTGATCACTTTATTTGTATATAGAAACGTTTTAAAATGTAAGACCATATCGACCACTTCAGGAAGTTAGTTATAATTACGTTTTTTTTTTCTATGAGAAATAGAATAAGGAGATAAGGAAACACGCTTCCTGCTCGTATTATTTGTATTGATATGATTGCTCCACTATTAATTTTTAATTAATTTTATTCATCGTATTTTGCAACTAGAACTGATTAAGTCTACAGTACTCCATAAACAATATATTTATATTTTACGCTTAATATTGTATGACAGTAACTGGGATTACTATAAGATAGGATAATAAACTAAACTCTGTTTTTATGAGATTTACATATTGCATCCTGGAAAATCAAAAACAAATTTATCACTTGTTTGTATTTACCATTTATTTTTATATTATAATATATATTATTTAACAGTGATAAGTGTGCAACTGTATATTCAAATTCTTTATACTGTTTCGATTTTAGAGAATATCTAGAACTTTTACCTCCGTAAACGCACTAATAATAATTTTCTTAATAAATAAATAAAAAAGAAAAAATTAAGCCTCCTGTAACTACAAGCGAATACCACACGCGGCCAAAAGTATAAATCGCCTGCATTCACCGAGCGGAGGCAAGTCATAGTCGCGCGACTCGCGAGACGCGCATCCGACGATTAATCCCCTTTCGCGCGCGTTTCCGCGTAGGAGGAGCACGGCGCGCGTCGAGGGTCGACGTCCACGGAGTCCGTCCGCTTTCTAAAGGAGCGCCGCCGCCGCTGCCGTCTCGGGCGCGCCGCTGACATTATTCCGTCGGCGCCCGCGCGGCGAGCAGGAAAAACGCGAAACGAAGAGCCGCGAACGCGCAGCTTCCGCCTAGCAGCGGCAGATTCACCCGCGATTAAAAGTGAAAGGAGCGCGGGCGGCTCATCCTCGCGTTTTTCGACGACCGGAAAAATTCAGCTGGAAAGCATCGCATGACGTTCTTTTCACGTCCTTTTCTTATATGCGACTACCGGAAGATTTTTTCCGAAAGACGCATTTGCGGATAATCACTGAACGTGGATTTTGTAATCATTAAAATTTTTGCGATTTTTAAGATTCTTTTTTTTTTATTAATTGTATTAAGTATATATATATATTGAATTTTACCTCTTTATAATAAAATTTAAACATATCTAATAGAGCTACGAAGTTCACAATTTTTATTCATAAGAATTCAAAAATACTATTTAAATATTATTTATACGCATAAAATATTCTCTTCTTTCCGATAATAGTAAATCAAAAATCCAGGAAATATAATAAAATCTTTTAATCACGGGTTTGAATTTCTGATACGGTCCTTACTTATCAGCTGAAACTTTCAGGAGCTCCTTTGGAAGCCAGCGAACAGTTTATGGAGGACGATATATATTCCTCGCTTTGACAAATTTTGGGTTCACAAATTACATTAATTAATGAAAATTTCTGAAAACATTATATATTTATTATTACCTTTGTTCGCATATCTAATGGAGTTTACAATAATTATATCAATCACAAGTTCGTAATCAGAAAATTAACCTACATAAAACACGACACAAAACACATTTCATTGAATAAACTAAACTTGACACCACTAATTTCAAACAATGGAGTAAAAGAATCCCAAATGATTCTCACCTAACCCATAATAACACAATGACTTATTCCCAAGCAAAGCTGCGATCTCGCTAATACCCTAGCATTCCATAACCCGTCGCGCATACCACGAAGCAGCCTGGAATCAAACCATGCAAATCGAATTACTTTCCCAAGGAGGCCCGCTTTTCCTCGTTCCTCCCGACGAGCGGTTGAGTTTCGCGGCGACGCGCCGTGACCCTGATGTCGAGGCGAGACAGAAGAGAAAGAGAGAGAGAGAGAGAGAAAGAAGTGAACTCGGGGGAAAGTGCACGCGTCGATTCGCCCACGCGCTCACGTCGTCCACGAAGGAGGGGAAGAGTCACGAGCGAGCCTAAAGGTAGTTACGGGCTTAGTTCGGTAATGAGATGTTCCGCGTTGCTCGCTCCGGACTTTCCGCTGCGATTATTACGCTGGGTTACGCGTGTCGTCGGGCGGCGCCTGACATTAGCCGCGTCTACGGTAAAACACTTGTGTTTTACGAATTAAAACTAATCGCGGAGTTCAAGCTTTTTATGACGTCGGAAGATTAGCATGATGATGTATGGTAGGAAAAAATTTATAGAGATTACGTTCCTACGTTCATGTTTTCTTTTTTTTTTTTTTAATTATTACTGGTACAAAACAAGTTTTATCTTTGAAGGATCTTTTGTTCTGAATACGTTATTTTTCAAAGATTATACCATGTAGCAAATGTAATCAATGATAAAAAAAATTTAGAAATGCACTAATGTTTCATTTACCCATTAAGTGACCAGTTTAAATACAAAAAATCTGCTATAGATAAATTTCTTATGGAAAGTTGAAAAGCTCAAATAATTAAAAAAAAAAAAAATTACCTGTTCGAAAAATGCTTATTAATCATTCAAAAAATATTCATAGAATAGTATCAACTATAAAAGAAAATGAAACCATTTCAAGCAGGGGTCAATGTCAATAAATAATTAATAAGCAATTTTTTATCCAACGTCAATCAAATATCGATAAAAATTGTCAAAAAAAAAAAAAGGAAATTTATAAACCGTGTCACCGAATATAAATCATTCACGTTCATGGACAAAACGAGAATCGCACGTCGTCGTAGCGCCGACAGCCGAGCCACGGTCTAATGGAGCCGACTCGCTGCGTCTCTGTTCCGCTCTCTAATTAGCCGATGCCGTTGGCGATGCGTCGAGGCGGCTACGCCCGCCCGGGAGAATCGCCATCGTCGCCGCTACTAAATTGCGACATTGTCTCTTTGTGCATCGTCGTGCGGGCTCTTCGTTCACGTTGCCGGGACCTTGAGAGCACCTTATTTTTCCTCCTTTCCGCGCGCACTCGTTCCTGAATTTATCGCACGCTCCGCGCGACGTTGATATCGCGGCGACAAAAATTTTAATTAAGAAATAAATTTTCCAGTGACGGGAGTTAGTGGTCTACGGTGACAACTTTCTTATTATCGCACCGCTTAGCTCTTGCGCCAATCGGACGCGCAAGGGTTTCTTAAACGACTCTTCTGCAAGTACATATACGCATGTAGATTTTAATACGTGATTGTGATTTAAGACGTAATATATTCGTGACTCCGGAGAAATATTAATGTGGAAAACTCTTTCTTTTTTTTTTTAGTTTATTTTAAATTTAACTGCTACGATAAACATAACATTGAAAAATAATAAATTGTATAGTCTTCAGAAAGTAATTACAATTCATTACTCTAAAATTATGGTTCTACATAATCATTCAGTGCATATTTTCATTAGAAAAATTCTAAAAGAACGTTTAAAACGATGCAGAAGTTTGTTTAAACAATTGCACAAAACCTTGCAGGCGAAGCAGCGCTGGAAGCCCGTACGCTTTTTTCGCCGATGTTTGTCTTTGCACAATTCGATTAAAAGCTTTGGCACACAAAGGGCCCGGTTTGTTGCACAAATATCCGCCGATCGTCGCTTGCTCAATTGTCGAGTGATCAATCGCCGGATGCGTTACCAAATCTCCGGTGCACGAGCATCCACAGAGGCGTCGACGATCGATTTCGCGCGCGTCGTCGCCGATCGATCCCCCAGTACGAAAATCGCTGCGGGCTGGGAATTCCTGCAAAGTAGCCTCAGTGTGAACGACCGACCGAAATTTTGGCCTGTTTATACTTGCAGATATGACAGTGAAATATAGGGTGCCCGAAAAGTAACGCACCCCCCGAAAAACTACACTACTACTCAAGGGGTGCGTTACTTCTCGAACACCTTGTATATTAAATCGATTAAATTATTGAATCGATATAACGATATCGATTTAAATCTTGGAATATATATAAAGGTTTATTTTATTAAGATCGATCAATGTTTTCTTTTCATTTCGGTGTTTGAACGGAAAATATTTGGTTGGGAAAAGAAAATATAAGGCATAAATTATGTTTTATATATTCAGAAGTATCGGCGGGAAAAATTATGTTATGTAAAGCGCGATGAATATTGATAAAACTTTATGACTTCATTTGAAATGGTATTTTACTTAACGATATGCGCACTAAAGCAATTGAAATAAATAAGGAATTAATTACTCTTCACTTACAGAAACTACACAATAGGTACTTACATTAATCATGTTTAAAAAAAATTCAGGAGTAAACGTTGAATATTACATTTAATGCTTATTTGTATATCAAATAAATGAATTTTGCATTTATTAAACTTAATTTAATGTTGTCTTGTGCAAAGTAAAAATTTCTACTCAAAAATGAGATAAACCAAAATTTTACTGAGGCTCTTATATTGTCTAAAATCTCAATTCGTTAACTCTAACCACAGATAAATAATAAATACGCAATGGGAAGTCCAAAACCGTTGAGGCTATACCTGGAGCACTCGACCGAGAGTTCCCAGTGCTTTGATTAAAATTCGCCGCTGAGATAACCGATCTCGTTTTTTCTGCTCTTTCATTTGGCGTGCACTTCAATGTCGAGAGTACTATAATAACCCCAGACTGCGATTCATACCCCTTTTCCGCTCGATTCAGTGGCAATCAATGAGGCGTTAATTTTATCTTGATCGTCCGCGACACTGAAACTCCGAACAATATGAGCTCAATAATCAACTCGTAAGAATTAAATTCAAACGGTTCGTCCTTGAAAAATAAACTCAGGTGTAAAATTCGGTGCAATAAAATTGTAATGATAAAATATGAAGAAAAAAAAAACATCCACCTAGTTGTATTCACTGTTTTGTCGGGAGCTGCTCGCATAATCGTTTCCTCAGTTCTTTAGAAAATTAAAATTCGAGCGGCAGTGAAAGTGTCTGACTGAAAAAGCTGAGGGCGATAAGAGCGTGAACATTACAATATCGTCTCCACTGGCGCTTTCGAATTCAAGGGAGGCGGGACTGCATTAGGCGCCCGTTGCATAAGTCAAACACGATAGAGTGAAAAGCACTTGCCCAACGCGATACTCAGTTCATTGCATTTAATTGAATATCTCGAAAAATTATGCAGATTGAAAAGTACTCTATATAATTAAGTTTTTTCTTGAATCAGAGATATACGGTTCATTCTATGGAAAGCAGGCAGAAAAGTATTGAAATAGATCTTTCGTGCGTTTGTTTCTATTAGCGTAAACCAGTTAGTCATGATGTAACAGTATTTGCTCAAAATTATAAAAAAAAAAGCTAATAAAAAGGTATTCTGGTATCTAAACGTAAATGTTAATGTTAGATAAAATGTGTCTGTTTCAGGTGAGCCGTTAATGAGTTTACTTTTGTTCCACGTGTAAGTAGTCGTAAATCCTTCTCTTAAAAATGGAAAAAACTTCTACACCGTTTCAGTTCAGAGGATTCAAAAGCGCGTCTTCGGAAGGATATGTATACTATTTTTATTAACTGCAGCTGCGCGTCGCTGCTTTTTTGCGAGGCTTTCTTAGTATTAGTCAGTTTTAGGTGCGCGCAGGCAGATAGGCAGATGCAACTGATTTATATTCGCTTAATGAAGCCTGCGACACGTCACGTTTCGCAGCTGCATTCCTTTGTGCAAGACAAACAATTCTTTCCTTGTTAACTGTCTATTATTCATATGGCAGCCGCCTCGAATTCCTAAGTACTTATGAGCTTTTATTGATAATAATTATCGATTTCTTTTATTGTCGTTGTGTCGAATGAAAAAAAAAAAATACGTGTCACGGTTATTTAGACAAAAAAGGTCGAAGGATTCCCTCATTCATTCAACTGAAACCTGAAATTTAATAAAGGCGAAAAACTGAGGAACCACAATAATCGAAAGTGCTCCGCGTGAAATTATGCTAATGAATCTCCGAGAAGGCGTCTCTTTTAAATTCAAATTTTGTGCCTGTGAAAGGAATCCACAAGTGGATACGTGCTGCACGGTTCGATTTTGAAGGTACCAGGCTTCGACTATACTTTCACACGATTGGGGAATTCGTTATATACGAAAATCGACGGTTTCTCCCCTGGCTAAAGTCCATCGAAGTGTCGCTGCATTGAATCTCAAATTTTAAATATTTAGGAATAGCACGGAAGACAATGGACGCTAATAAACAAATTTGTAAACGACAGACTTTTTTTAAGAATTAAAAATATTTAATTGATTTTAATTTAAAAATGTTAAAATTTAATTAAATATACTCGTCATTAAAAAAAAAAAAACATTGTTAAATAAATTTACTGTATTAAATTTTAGTTGCCGTAATAATTCCTAGTAGGAAAAAGCGAAGCAGGTAATACTTTAATTATAAAACATTATATAATAATTCAGTGATTTTATTTAACACAACGCAAAGTCCGCTCCATCAACGATATTATAATTTTTACAAGCCCACAATATTTTCCGGTCAATTTACTCCGTGTAAAAGACACAAGGAATAAGGGCCCAACGTGTACGGCTCACCAAGAAATCAGTCGGGTACGCGTGAAAGCACAAAACCTGAACAAAGGCGATTTCGCGAGAGGAACAAAGACGTGTGGCGCGTATAATCGCCGGCGAATCGGCCCTCGGCACGAGCTCCACCTATAACGGGAGGAGGCGCCCGCTCCGGTCACCCAGCTGGACGACCTCATTTGGGACCGGCTCCCATTATTCTGAGGCGCTGCCTTACTCCTTTCGGTCCCTTCGCTTTTTCTCAATCGATCGCTAATACTCGCCTTCGATCCGAAAATCGGCACAATATACTATCCAATTTGAAATTTATAGTCTTTTACGATCTAAGTGGGAGGTAAGTGAATTTTCACTTATTCATATTTATATAGATGTTCTTTTTTTAATTATTTTTTAGAGATTTTATTAATTCCCTTTCGAAAATAAACTATTGGCAACCTAGTTATGTGTTAATGGTTATACCAGGAATTACTCTTGCAGATTCTTTTCCTAAGGGTTTTATTTAACAAATCATAATAATTCAAAAGGACAGTAATTTCCGTTTAAAACATAAATAAATAAATTCGATTAGACTTACGTAATAAATATGACCATATAATCTATTGTGCATATTTATTTACACCAATAAATAACAAAGCATCAATTTTACCATATTTTCTTAATAAATTCCATTCAAATTCTCCGGTCTCAACGGATATCTGATTGCTACCATCAATTAACTTGCAAATTCAACGTTCGCGAGTTAGCCGCACAAACAAACGAAAGGATCAGCGGCGCAGCTCTTAACTTGCATGGTTCGTTCGCAAAAAAAGCGCAGTAAATTTCGATTCGTTGCAAAACACGTTCAGCAACGTAGTTCGAATACAAGGCGAATGCAAATCAGTTGATGGCGATTTTCGTCGTTGAAGCCGGGGCTGGCGCGGCTAGACATGCGACCTTGGGGGCCCACAAATCCCTAAAAATGATCTCGGCGATTATTTTTTTACTTTTTTTTGGACTTCGGTGAACGTCGACCGAAGGACATCGGGAGCCGGAAACGCCTGTGGGGTGGAATCTAGTCGTCGGCCCATTCGTCATACTCGCGTCGTCTGCAATTAGAACGGTAGAAATAAACATTTATTTTACCGCCGCGAGCAAATGTACCAACTGCTTTTATTTATTTCCGTTATTCAAGTGTGCAGCCGAGGTACTCGCTTCTTTAATTTTATGGTTTTTACAGTTGCAAGATAATCGCGAGTGATTTGACTTAGAAATATTGAAATGCTTGAGGTGATCAATTCGTACTATTTGTAATATTTCTTAAGATTTTAAATATTCTTCTAGCTGAAAATAACGATCAATTTACTCAAAAACTTATCGTTCGCTATCCACAAATAATTTTTTCTATCAGTGTATCCAACTTTGTCTACATGCAATCGGTCATAAGTAGATTGAGTAAACAAAACTTTCCTTACGTAAACTGTACTTTTTACAACAAGGTCATATAAGAACAAAAAAAAAAACATGTGAAGGTTTTCAACAATGACACAGTAAAAATAACGAAAAACAAATAATTGTTATATTTTTTTCTCTCTTATCGCGTAGCGGTATCTATTCTGAGAATTGAGCAAACGGAGTATGTATAACTGCTGTTTCACGAAACAAGTTGCGTGGACTCGAAAAGCGTTAAACGTCAAAATTACCAAACTGGAGTGTCCTCCTGAGTAAACAAAATTTTTTCCTTTAACGGGATAACCCAAACGTGTAGTTTGCGTACTCCGAGGCAAGCGGCGCAGTTTTAAAAAGTGCGCACACTCGGTTCATTATACGGCGATGCTTGCAAGACGATTAAATCCAGCCGATAAGCCAATTCGGCAGGGGAATTTACACCTCCGGCGTAATCGGGGGAGATCGTGTCGAGGATTCCTGTTTTTCTGGTTTTCGCGATAAAACATCCCGGCCGCGAGCCTTTTTTTTCACTGCTGTATATACACACATCGCGCTGCTGCTTTTAGAGTAAACGTGGGGTGTACGACAAATGCCGATCCAGAAATGGGTTGTAATTTCACACGCCGGACTTTGAAGCGCGGCTGAAAGGTTCTCTTCGTTTTTGGGAGGAAAAGAGGGCTTTTCACCTGGAGCCTGCAATTTGCCGAGCCGCCGTTGCGGAAATTAATGTCAAAGCGCGTGACACTCGATGGGCCATTGTCAACGGCATCGTCGCCTCGATACCGCAATTGCTCGCCCTGATGATACGCTGCCTCGCTGCTGGTTTAATTTATTCCGCAAAAATCAACGTCGAGGGGGGACTTTATAAAGCGATTGTTCTGCTTTTAGCGTACAATTTGCGAGGCAATTTCGTCGCAATGATAGCCTTGTAAAAGATACTCTTTGCTTCTCGAGCTGGAGTGATAACGATTTATGATGGCAATTTAAATCGTTGAATTGATTGTTAACGAAACTTACTGTTATCAACATTTTATCAACAGTTTAGCAAAATTAAGAGGATATTAATTAAAAAAATACTTTCAAAATCATGCAATATACACGAAAAAATAAAATATATTATACAGTAATGATTTATGTTAGCTCGTTAGAATAGGAAGTCAAAATACCTTTTTAATTATTCCTTAAAAAGTTTACCATGAATATTTAAAGTAACACCAGAAGTTGTATTAATATTGAAGAAGTAACTTTTTATTTGGCACTTAAGCATTGAAACGTCTTCCTAATTTATGGCTACAGGTCAAAGCACTTTTCCTCGTTCGGTGAAGCCGACAACAAAAAATCGGCTACATTCTCAAAAAATCGTGCGTTAAAAAATCGTAAAATACATGACACGAGTAAAATACGCTGGAATTGCCTTCGCTAAAAGAAAAAGATAAATAAAAAATGAACGCCACCTTCAATCAAGTTAAACCGACCGAGAAAATCGGTATTAGGAATCGAGCGGGTGGCCTCGAACCCGCGGCTAACTTTCTAAACGCCCGACAATGCGCATCCTTGACGAGCATCCGCGATCGTTTCTTTCTTTCTCTTTCTCGTTTCGCGCGCGCGTAAATCGCGTTTCGCCCGCGGGGACAAAAATCATCACCAATGTAGACGAGCCCCCGAGGCTCGCGCGCAATAAATCGAGTCCCGCGGCAAATATTTGCGGTGCAGCGCGAGGTGCCCGCCGCGCTTTATCTCGAGGCGCCGTCGCCCCGCGGATGAGACAATCGCGCGAGGAATTCGCGCGCGCGCGCAGGGGTCTCCATCGAGCGGAAGGCTGTGAACGCGGCCCGCTCGCTTTATCTCCTTGAACCGAGCGCTGCTGCGTAACCCCAAGAGACAAAGGCAGATGCGCGCCTCGCCAGACGCTCGGCCTTTCCCCTGTGCGTATATATATAAGTTGCCGAGAGCTCGCTGATGCTTCGCGTATTGCTTACGAATGAATGGATTTATCTTGTTGGGTCAATTTTGAGGGGAAGGGATGTTGTGTAATTTTAATTTGGGATCTCGGTTTTTGACTGTTAAATTAATTAAGGTGTACTTAATAGTATCTACACTGAAAAAAAAGTAAGAAATCGAAATCGATGTTTAGTTGTTTCAATTAATATTTGATTGAAACAAATAAA
>JAWWEN010047319.1:0-11857 GCA_035582955.1 Sycophila texana
CCGGGTCCGGAACGCGTGCTTGATCCAAAATTTTTAATCATGGATCGACCTCAAAAGTGCTTATTTTTTGTAGAATTACTCATATACGTAACCCTCAAGTACCGCGAAGAGCAATATGATAGCTGTAGAGAAGGGATTATTTTTTAATCACTTCTCTACAAGCTCTCGAAATAAAAGTTTCTGTATATACGATTTTCAAAAGTTCCAATCCAATAACAAAGTTTTTAAATTTAATTTCTTTAAAAAAAGTTACACATTTAATAAACCTAACAAATTATTGTTATTTCCTTTTAACTACTAACACAATTAATTCTATAAATTTGAGTTTAATTGTTATTTGAATGAATAAAAGTTTTACTTATTATTAAATTTAATATGAAACTGCGTACGAGAATGTGTAATATTTAAAACAATTAAATGAATTTCTGTTTGTGATTATTCGAATTTTTAATTTATTTTTATGAAATAAACGATAAACAAGATTCATTTGTTGAATATTTGTTTCATTTCGGGTCGTTATATTTGCCATAATCAAATTAACGTTCTTTATTTGCTTTCAAAATGGAACTATATTTCTGCAACATGCATAACAAAATGCTCGAATATTTATTTTAATTAAATTAGGGGCTTCCTTGCAAAAGGACATAATTCCATTGTTCGTAGTTGAATTTTTTTTTGAGAATCTAATCATATTACTTTATTTAATGAATAATTAATCAATTTAAGTTATTGGTGGTTTCCAATGATAAAGAAAATATGGTTCATATCATAAAAACACATCAATATTTTATATTGCGAATTATTTGCTCCGTTCATTAATTATATAAACAGCACCAACTCGTACGACCAGAATCGACATAAACACTGAAAAACTTAACGTTTGCTTTACGGGTATATTTGTAAAAAACGATATTATACATACATTAATTATTTCATACACATGAAGTATCATTTAGGAATAGAAAATTAGGCTGGAAAAGTATAAATATAGCAAGAAATATGCTTCATTTATTACTTAAAAAATCTTTCATCAATAATATTTTTTAATTAAATCACGAGTTTCAAGCGAACGAAAGCTTTTACAAGTAGTTTTACAAAATTTATTTTATTTACTAAAATTTATACATCAGAAGAACTATTCTTTTTTCTTTTTTTTTCCTACTTTATAAAAGTAAAGCGAGTCGTCGGAGTCTGTCGACCTGCAGAGAGCAATTCGAGAGAAAAGCCAGCAGAGCAAGAAAATTTAAAGAGATTGTCAATTTATCTAATATGAAATCCCCAAGACGTCGTCGCAGAAAGCGAACTCCATAAGCAGCGCGGTGGAACTGACAGTTCCCAGCCTCAAGAAGGAGAAATTCACGAGAGTCGAAGAAACGGCTCGGAACTACTTAGCTGCACGTCCGTCGACGTGAATTGCTGAAAAAATAAAAACGACCGAGAAAGGAGGGAGAGAGAGAGCTCGGGCTGCGGAGAGTGGAAGTAGGGAAAAATCTCGCGTCATACGTCACCGCGGGCGCGCAGCTGCTTTCGCGCTTTCCTCCAGCTCTCTTTCCCTCTCCCCCTCGCGAGCTCACGTGCTCTCGCGCGGGAGGATCGATCAATAGGAGAAACGCCCGTGGAGGCGGCCCTCTGTCTTCCTCTATCTCCCTGATATCCTCCGAGCGACACCCCCTCTCTCCCTCTTCCGCCGCTCTTGTTTATCTTTCTCCGATAAATATCTCTTTTTTTTTCGCAAACGTACTTTTTTTTTTTATTGCCGCTTACGCAAACCCAACGCAAGCGAGCTTACTTTCATTGTGTAAACGCGCGCTAATTTTGTTTGTGTGTACACGTTGTACTGTGCGCTGTTCATCGATTGCTTTTTTCTTTTTTCATTTTTTTCTTTCTTTTACGCAGTTGTACTCTGTAAATATAAATAAGTGAAATTTGACTAAAATAAGTGAATAGTCACTTATTCCACGTGAAAAATCTTCCACTTGCTGCAATAAGTGAAAGATATTTAACGTGAAATAAGTGACTATTCACTTATTCTAGTCAAATTTCACTTATTCATATTTAGAGGGTATATATACGACTCTTTTAATTATTTTAGCATGAAGTGTAGAACAGTGCCGAATGACAGTTGTCGTCTGTTTTAGCACGTGGAGTCGATATTGCAAGCGGTGTTGCAGTTTCCCATCTTTTTGTTTACTTCGTTCCGCTATTCGGACGCGGAGGTCTATAGTTATCGGCGTTATCGGTGCTTCAACCTTTGCTGTCTTCTTCGTGTCGGTTTCAGTCGCGCTTTGCTATTTACTTGCGCATTCCTTTGTCTTTTGTACTGGAATATCTGAACCACCACAAATCTAGATGGAAATGAATTTTTTAACAAAAGCGCGTCTCTAAAATTCCGTTGCGAAGTATCGACAATATTGAGGTACCGAAGATTAGGCCAACATTCTATTTAGGATTAATATTTGGTACAATGGCATACTGATCGATATAAAACCAATACTCCTTGATGCATAAATAAAAGCAAATCTTAAATCGACCATCAGAAACTATATAAAAAAAAAAAATTTCAGCCTTCCAGCTGGCTTAAAAATTGCGCCTCGTAAACGTCGCGTTGAGTTCACAGTCGCGTCTTACCGTACCCGAGCCTTATCTACTTACGACCGCAGACGCGCATAACGCCACCTTTTTTATCGAGCGCTCTGAAGATATCAAAAGCAGCTTTCCTAAAAGTGTAACGCGAACCAACTCCGCAGAGAGGAGATGAAATCCATTCGTTAAATCAATATATATTGCTACACTGAGAAAAATTCCAGTAAAAATTCTAGTGAAAGTGGCCACAGACTGTTATGTAGTGGGAAAATTACCATCCTGTATTGCAAAAATTACCATATTGTATTGTAAATTTTACTAGAATTATTGGAAACTTTACCATAATTCTAGTAAAATGTTTAATATTTTCTAGTAAAATTTATAATACAGGATGGTAATTTTTCCACTACATGACAATCTGTGGCCACTTTTCTAGACAGGATAGTAATTTTTACTAGAATTTTTCTCAGTGATAGACGACGTTTCGATGATTAGTTTATCATTTGCATCAGGTCTAAAAAATTATACATACAAAGGACTATTATATAGGAATTATAAATCATCAAAACGTCGTCTACCAATAAACCAGTGACTCGAAAAAATTCAAAAAGTCATTCCTAACAATATACCCTCTAAATTTAATCCAGTGAAATCCCACTGAATTTCAAAACAGTGACGATACTATTGACTGAAAAACAATGAAATTTCACTGTTTTTCGGTCAAAAGTATGTCACTGCTTTGAAATTCAGTGGGATTTCACTGATTTAAATTTAGTGAGCTACATACATAATTTAAATTAAATAGAAAAATCTCTCCGCAGCAAACAATTGATATATACGTTTCTCCCGCTGGCCTTTACCGCAAAGCGTTTCATCAGATTACAAGAGCCCGACAGAGCTCGGCTGGTGGTAGCCGCGTTTGAAAACATCCCCGGCTGCTCATGCGCAGCTCTGCCCTCGAGGCTCGCTTCTTCCCAGTCACGTACGCGCTTCCGCGGACAGGCGAAATCGGTCGCGCTCTCGACGTTTATTACGGCCGCCGCCGCGCGAAAAGAAAAAGAGAATAAAGGAGAAATCCGCCGGCCCATCGACCCAGAAATGAGAGGTCGCTCGTCGGGCCGCCGCCTCCGTCTGATTATTATCGCGAGGAGAGGCACACCGGTAACACCTCGAGGCGATAGAGCCGTCCTCCGGAGGGGGTGCGCGCGCGATTAGCGGCGCCCACCCCACCACGCGGGCGACGGCGCCGACGGGGGGCTGCTCGTCCTTCCCGGGGCGGCGCGCTGGCCGCTTGCCCGCTTCTGCTCCAGTCGCTTCAGTCGGTCGGCGCGAGGCACACATTGCGCGGGGTCGCGCGCCGTCGCGAGTCACAGCTGCTGCCGCGTACTGTAGCCCCGTCCCCCTCAGGGGCGCCCGGGAGCTCTCGCCCTCGGCGCGCTCAGCTCGTCGCGGCGAAAGGTAGATCTCCCTTGGCGGGCATCTCCGCAGTTGGTGGGGCGATGGGATCTCGCGCGCGGCGCGGGAGGCCAGCCAATCCGTGTAATTCGATTGAGGCGACCGCGAGGAAGACTGGCTTCGGGGGGCTGTCGTGCCGAGGGTCTTCCCTCGTCTCGGCTTGGGGTGCGGAGTATTCTTCGCGGGAGTGAGGCGTTTTTTTTTTGCGAGAGATCTTTTTCTTTTTTGTCTAGGACACTTGCTTGATCGCTCGGCGTACGGCAGTCACTTGCAGCGTGCGACGACGTCGCGAGACACTCTATAGGGGTTTTATCTATCCTACGGGAAATTCGGAGTGTCGAGTGAACATCATTTGTGACTGAAGTTCTTAACGCAGTTTTTCCTTTTTTTTTTTTATAAAGTGTGAACAGATCGTTTCTGCTGGAATAGTCTCTAAATTAAAAATATGTAGTTCCTTTTTTTAATAGATTTTCAGTGCAGCGCAGTTTTTTTATTAAATTCTGCAGATAGATATTTTAAGTAGTAGATATCGGTTTTTTTTACTCTCCTTTTTTTCTGTCTCATCTTCTTTAATCTATAAATGAATATAAATATGCAAGTCGCAGTAGGAACAGTAGCAACGCTAATAACAGAAAATATTAAAATTTTTAGACACAAAAGGAGAAACTAGCTGCTGGCCATTAACAGCCACGGGAAGAGAAAGGGACAGACGAAGAAAAACTCTCGTACATTACGCTCGTGAAAAGCAAGTGAACTTTGTTGGTCATAATTTAAGGGATTCCCTCGTTTTTCCCTTGAATTTTTCACGAGAAGAGAAGGAAAGAGAAAAATTCCCTTTTGCGCGGGTGCGTCTCACGGTGTCATCGTGGTGAATATTGTATGGACGTGGGAGCTACCCACTTGGCTCGAAATGAAGGTACGGCGAAAAAGTCGCCGCGCAAAGGAGGTTGAAGCTGTGGCCGACCCAAGGGGCTTTTCCTGCCGTGCACATGTATCCAGCCTGACGAGGAGTGACGCATGAGACTGATTGTAAGTACCACGAGAACTCTTCTTTCGCTTGCACTTTGTTTTTGCATTTTCTGTATATGCCGCGCGTTGAATGAAGCTCAAATTAATAGCACCGGTAAGTTCATTTTTCTTCCGAAGGCTTTGTTTCTATTTAAAACGAGCCAACTGAGTGGGCTTGACGTTTTTTTTCTTTGCGTTGATCAGCGCGACGTTGCTTAAAGTAGCTACACAATTTTCTAGATTCTTCACAAAAGCATTGCCAAGGGACAGCTAATCAGCTGCTAGTGAATAATTCTGTATACTGAAAAAATAAAAATAATATACTGTCGGATTTTTCGTGGCGATTTATTGCACTGAGTGACATCTACTGTATTATCTTCTTTTAGTTCATGATAAATTAAATGGTTCACTTATAACAGTTATTAATTTACTTTAATATCTTTACGACTGGAAGCAGTAATGAAAACTGCAGTAAATTCTTTTTCTAAATATCTTTTCAAATATAAGTATATAGCCAATAAAGATATTAGATTAAATCTATCGATTTATTATACTTTTACTTTTTTTTTTTATAAATGTGTGCAACTTTTGTTGTGCTTACAAAAGTATAAAGTTATAAATTCTTTATAAAAACATTAAAAATAAATAAATAAGGTACAAATTTTATAAATGAATTATGAATCGCGATATAAAAAAGTAATGGTTATATCGAAGAAGCCCAGCTTCTGGAAAAATACAACTGAAGTCCAGAAACTAATTTCGTAATATAAATCATACTCCATAAAAAAAGGTTCTCAAGTACTCGGTGCACTTGCAATCTCTCTTTTAAAAAAAGAAACTCCGGTGCTCGTTCCCGGTAGTTTGCATCGAGCCAACAATTCGTTAGTCGTAATCCGAAGGGAAAAAGCTTTCCTACAAATAACCGACAAGGTTTCCTCATGAGCGCAAAAAAAAAAGAGGAACGAATAAAAAAAAATCTGCGCACATCGAGCACAGCTGAATGCTCCCTTCGTTAGGGGATATACGCATATAGGGCGGGAATTAAATGGTTCAGTAAAAAAACCTATTTACTTAAGAATCGTTAGCGTGACGGGCGATCGAGCAGTTATAGCATTTAGATCCTCTTGAGATCATTCGGATTGTTCTTCAATTAAGGCGAAGCTAATATTCGATTGCCGAGCCGTCAATAATCTTTCTGATGTCTTGTTATTGACGAAACTTAAAAATTTTTAAATTAAAAACTCTTTGGGTTACTGTTTTTTATGTTTTTTTATTATCATTTTTTTAACTTGAATTAAGATAATTAAAGAAATGTGAAGATCGTAAATGAAGTGGCAGGGATTAATCTGCTACGTAAGGTCTAAAAATTAGTAAAATATTTTTTAAACTAATTAAGAATTCTTTTTTTAATATTAATAAATACATAAAAATTGTCTAAATATGTAATTCTATGCGGAAATGTTATTTAAAAGTTGGTTAATCCAGTGCTACGATCTTTATTATGTTATTATTGACTGTTTCGATTTCTCCAATTCACATTAAAATTAAAACTTCGTTACACCGGATGTACTTTTTTTATCCGATTCAATAGTTCATTTAAAAAAAAAAAGTTGAAATATTGACACAAAGCGGTTTTGTCCAATAAGCTTCTTTTATTTTTTATCGGTCAATTTTTATTTGCGATGTTAAATTGAACACGAAAATTTCTACAAAAGCACAGTCAATGTTCTCGAAATAAGCCCGCAAAAGTTAATGTATAGATTGAACGAAAAAAAATGCATACATTTTTTTCCTACACCGAGAGAAATTTTATAGCAAAAATTGCGAGAAATCTAGCAAAAATTACAATATTGACTTGTAAGTGGTTCGCAGACTATAAGCCAAATGAAAAAAGTTACCAGACTGGCGAGCAAAAATTACTAGACTTTAACTAATTTTTACTATACAGTACTATTGCAATTTTCATTGTAACTCTAGTAGTAATTTTTACTATAACTCTAGTAATTTTTGCTTGCCAGTCTGGTAAATTTTTTCATTACAATACGTATATAAATACGTATTGTTATTGTAATCTTTTCTAAAAAATTTCTCTCCGTGTCTGAATTTTATTAGATAACACAACTACTTTAGTAATAAAAATTGTTCAATTTTTATATTGTTTCGAAAATTATGGCCTTGTAACACCTACGCGCATTTAGATTTGTATCCAGAAAATACTCAAACTCCAATAGCAAAAGCAGTATACGTTCTCCCGAAAGAGCGAGCGAGTGAGCACAGCACTAAGATATTTGGATTGAGCAAAAATTCACGTAGACGCTACATAGCCTCGGCAAAGTCCGGAAATAGGCTTCGCTCGTTTTATACACCTCCGAACGAGCAGCTCTCAACTCGTCCGAGGAAAAGTGATTTACGAGAGCGCACGCCAGGGAATTCCCTTCCAGCCGTTAAAAGAGCCGCCGGAGCGGGTCCGATCGCCGCCCGAAATAAAGGCCGATTTTTAAAGCAACCAGACGTGCCGTTTACAAGCGCCTTCCGGGGAAGCTCGGTGCGCGTCTCTGACTTCCTCAGTGCCTCCTCGACTTTTTCCTCTTTTACGAAGGAGTGCCGTGGGATCGGCCTTCCAAGTCTGACGGAAACCGATAAATCTTTCCGCCACGCTTCTGCGACTTTTGTTTTAATACCACGTAATAATACCGCCTTTGATTGAGAATTTCGCGGCGTTCGATAACAAATGAGAACCGGTCTGTCTCCAAGTATTTCTCTCGAGAGTTTCCCTTTTCGATTGAGTGCTAAGATTGCTTTGAAAAAATAAATTTTCCGAGATCGTTTTTTAAATGTTTCTTTCGTCGCTGCAAATAATACATTAGGCATAAACTGCATTGTCAATAGTTATTTATTTAGAATGCTTTCCAGAATTATAATGTTAATTGTTATAATACTGCAAGTATTTGGATATTATTTATTATCAGTTTTTATACATATTCGGAAATTTCAAAGTTTAAATATAGACAAGAATTCGAAATAAATTGTTTTTTAATATTTTTTAATATCGGTGCAAACTAAATAGGAAACATTAAAAAAGTTATTTTATTTTTTTATTCTAGTTTTACAATATCTTTAATTTATAGATTTGTGAACAATCACACATGCAATAGCTTATCCTTTAACCAGTACTATATATAGATAAAAGCCAAATGTAGTTGCGCTCTGCGTTCTTTATTTTTCTCCTAAAATGAAATTGTAGTACTGCAATCTTCTAAAACAAAAATATCGAATGCGGTACTAAATACCGAAGGCAGCTACTTTTAACGTAATGATTGAGTTAATGGTTCATTTGTCTCTTTAGCTAATTTTAATTGACTATATTGCATGCAATTCTGCAGAATTGACCGCGTTCATTTGTAGATTAGCAGTCTCTTGTCATTTAGCGTGACCATTAATTAATCCCCTGGGTCTCTTTTTTCCTCCTCAGTGCCGTCTTCAAAAATAAATCCATGCATATTCAATTTTAAAATGCAATTATCATTTAATTGACCAGTAATAGACTCAATTATGACTAGTGAAAAAAATCCTAACTCATTCTAAAACAAGAAAATACCACAGAATTATACCCAAGAATAAAGGCAGAGTGCCGAGGAAAAACAACTACGATTTACGCAATGAGTCTAATGTATATAAAGATTAATCTATATAAAGATGTAAAAGAGGGGTGTGCTGCTTAAAATTATGTGCATAATTGGAATAAAAATAGAGAACAATAACTAGGCGAATGAAAGACCACTGTTGCCACCCTCGACACTTGGGAAGGGCAAGAGGGTTGCGTGCCTACTGAAAAAATTCAATGCACGAAAGTCGCATGCATGAATGCTCGCGCCATACGAGTGGGTCACGTGCTTTGAGAAATTTTTTTTTCCCCGCTGGATGACTAGTTAAAAATGTCAGCCTAGTTAAAACAAAGAGGCATTGTAAGCACCCAAACAGAGCGGGATTCTGAAACTAATAAGAAATGAAGGGAGTATAAAGTAAAGAAACAAGGCGAAAAAGGCAAAGGTTTTTTTTTTGTTAAAGATCATTAGCTCAAATTATTAATTAGGTTGTCGCATTTATGTTGCGCATAGTAATTATTATGCGCAAAATAAATGCGACAATGTAATTACTAATTTGAGCTAATGAATTTGATAAAAAAAAAAATTTTCAAACTTACTAGTGTCCTTTGAATTTTGTTTTATTTTCCACACTTTGTAAACCTATAAATCAACTAGAATTATTTAAAATTTTCATAATTTGGTTTATATATGCAGGCATGCATATTTTCAGCTCTTAAAAACCAGAAAAATCTTTTTTCAAAGCTGGGGGCTTTTGAATATTTATGACTTAGAGATGGAAGACAATTTTGTTTTTAATAGCCGCATCAAAGAATATATAAAATACTTAATCAATAGATTGTAGTATTTAGAAATAAAAAAAATTGTCAATTATGTCTTGTATTTATTCATGAGTATTAGTTGAATTTTTAATTTCAGAATAAAGTAAAGAGATCTAATGAGAATTATATATTTAGCTCTTTTAAAAAATGTTTGTGTGCTGCAAACAATAACGCGTTCAATTCATATCTTGATGAACCTTTGAAAGGTTTATACTACGATATGCCGTGATAAATTTGTTTGTTTTACTTACTCCCGAAATTATTTTAATAAGGGTCTAAAAATGAACAAATGGAAGCACAATACACATATCCAATTTATATCAAATCAAAATTATTTAAAAGAAAATGTTCACGTTTAAAACTTAAAACACCTTAAAAAAATATTATGCAATAAAATATTAATATGTTTTTCTTGTCCTCGATTCCTGTTTTTAGTCTGCGAATACGACTGAATGATTATGTCATCATGTGGTTTGATCGATCTAGAGCGAGAGAACGCGTGTCTTCTCTTCCCTTTTATCATGAATAAATTAAAGCTAGTAATAGTACCTGAACTTGATATTCTATTACATCTGTTGCATTATTAATATTAACTATATCTTTCATTATATTCATTAACATTGATTATTATATTACATTCAATTTAGATCATTATTTTGCTTTTCGTAGAAATGCTTAATTCGATTCTAAATAAATTATTACATTGCATGTAGAAACTTACAAATATTCTTTGTACTATAGAATTAATTTCAGTATTAAACTTTGTTTCATTTGACTACTTAAAATGATAACAGGCTCAATAAACATTATGAAAAAATCATTTGAATTTCTGTCACAAATAGTGACTTTTCTTTGTTTCACCGGCCTAAATCGATTAATGCCTATACCGATTGACTTGATTTTTACCCGATCCTCTTTCTTCTCGTCCGAACTTGTTGAAATGAAAAACCACGTATTTCTCATTTCAATAAAGCTGCGGCTAAAACTTGCCGCATCCTCATAAACGAACACGCACCACTCGTCGAACAGTTTACCTCTTATTTTATTTAACATATCGAAATCTCTGAAAAAGAAAAAAAATGAGCTTTGTTATAATGACAAAGGAGCAGCGAGCGCTCAATGAACTGCAACGCATCAAAAGCTATCTGTCGCGACTGCGCACATGCACCGATATAACAGTCGTCTCCGAGAGAGCCCTTGAACAATGGAGCATCGCAGTATTATTCGCGCACGCCCGGTGCGCGCTCACGAGCCGGAAAAAAAGCTCGACGATGATGGGAGGGGTATAGTACGCGGGCGATCGTCGGTAGTGGAGAGCATCGGTGTGCCTCGGCTGCGTGCGACGTAAAGAAGAAAAAAAAAAACATGCGACGGCAAAAAAGTAGGCCAGTCTCTTGTGGAGCAAGGTTTTGCGTGCGCCGCGAGCGAGAAGGGACTAACTAGCAATGAACAAGGGAGTGCGGCGTGGACGAGGAGTGGAAGAGATAGGAATTGAAGGCGGCACTTGAGAAGCTTCCGCGTTAGGCGAGGTCCCCCTCCCTCCTACTGTGCGAGGCCGCAAGCTCGCGTGCTTGCGCCAATACTTATACGAGTCCGAGGGAACGTAACTCGCGACGAGCAGCTCCACGTCCTCATTTTGCGTGCGACGATGAGCTGCTCTTCCTGCTTCCTAATGCTTTTGGTAGTTTTGCTGATTTAATGGCGGCTGGCTCGTTAACATGTATACTACACACTTGTTACTTATAAATACGCGGAGAGAAATGTTGTAGTAAAAAGTACTGTATGTTCCACAGGAATAGTGGGACAATGAGCACGTGGTCATATGACATATAGCTCTTTAAGGATAAAAAAAAAGAATAGTGGGACATACTATTTACATTTTACTATATATTTTACTATAAAATATAGTACACTGAGAAAAAATTCTAGTAACAATTATTATCCTGTCTAGAAAAGTGGCCACAGAAAAATTCTAGTAACAATTATTATCCTGTCCAGAAAAGTGTCATGTAATGGAAAAATTACCATCTTGTATTGTAAAGTTTACTAAAATTATTTGAAACTTTACCATAATTCTAGTAAAATTTATAATACAGGATGGTAATTTTTCCACTACATGACAGTCTGTGCCCAATTTTCTAGACAGGATAGTAATTTTTACTAGAATAGTTCTCAATGTAAAAATTGCTATGTTCATAGTAAAAATTGCTGTGTATATAGTAGAAATTGCTACGTACATAGCAATTTTTACTATGCTTTATAGTAAAAATCGTATAAGTTGAGTATATCCCGCTGTTCCTACGGAACATACACTGAGAAAAAATTTTAGTTGGTTTAACAAAATTTTCACTGTTAAATACGTCCAACAGAAAAAGCTGTAGTTTT
>JAWWEN010047330.1:0-11857 GCA_035582955.1 Sycophila texana
ATTTAGCAACATATATGTGTATCAAATCATCATATTGTATAGCTTAATTTTACACAATGTTATATATTATTTCTCAATAAAGTAAAGATCGATCAACTTTCTTCGTTGATAATAATACAGCCATCGTTAAAATCTTCTATTATAAAAAAGAATTCACTTTGATTATTCATTCATCAGTTCAGTGATTCCACCTTCATGCTTAATTAATGGCAACTTAAGGCAATGAGTCAAATCAATTGGAAGCACTTTCTAAACCTCACCGCGAGCTAAGCTCGATTCCCATCGGAGATTCGCGTCGGCGCGCGTCACCGCGAAGAAGCACTCAAGAAAAGTAAACTCTCGCGAGGCACAGTACCGGCGCGCATTTGCAAATTAGCATCGAAGTCGAGCACTCGTCCCACAAGCTTGAACAATCTCCCGCTACTTTCCATCGTTGCCGATTCGCTTGCCGCATCGGCGACCTAAATTGCCTCCCCTTTCATTCTAATCCACTTGTTCCAAATAATCGTGTGTCCTTTTCTATGCAAAACTACACTTAAAGAAATATTGGGAAAATTATTACACTGTAAAAAAAAATGGCGTTCACCCTTTAATGCCGGACACCTTATTTTTACTGAATATAATATTTACTGAATATAATTTTTTTATATTCTTATTAGTGCTAGAAATAAGGGAAAAATATTTAAAAAATTATTTAAAAACGCACGTATATTTAGTAATGTTACGGTCAGTGTTAAATATGACATAAACAAACGAATAGTGCTCGGGTGTAGTACATTTCGAGACAAGTGCGAGAATATGATTTTTAGTCTCGTGTGACGTTTGCAAAGGTCATACGAGGCTAAAATCACCTCCTCGCTCATGTATCGAACCATATTTTTCGACACAACGTGTGCAAGATGCGATTTTGCGAAGCTGATTTTGAGCGTGCGTGCGCAAAGTCGTATCTTTGCGCACGGCGTATCGAAAATACTATTTACACCTTCCAGAAGATATTCTAAGAAAAAAAATTAAAGGAAATGAACACATAACACGGAAATAAATAAATTTAAGTTATTGTATCATATATGATACGCTCGGCATTAAAGGGTTAAGTGCCGGGTGCGGTGTGGACTCGCTGCTGGTGTTACACATTTTGGCAAAAAAAAAAAAAAAATGACACTATTTTGGATTCAAAATGATTCCAAAATCGGTGTCGCTATAGTAAACATTTGAACGAGTGTAATTTCAATTGTTTACCGCTTAACCTTTTTGAAACAATGACTCATGAGCTGAAAAAATTTAATAAAAAAAATATAATTTGTCATATCACATTGAAAAATATTAATCTATTATTAATTAATATTTAATCTATTATTATTAGCCAGCGGTTACACTTTTAAACGTTAAAATAGATAATTTTTTATAACGTCAATGCATAACACCAAGAAAAATGAAGAAAAGTTCGGTGTGGACTTAACCGGACATCCCAGAGTGTTAAATTTAACACCATTTTTTTACAGTGTACTATCTTTTAAATCAGTAAAATTTGCTGTGATTAAATTAGATATATTACCAGAATTTTTTTTAAATTGTACTACTTTTGTTTTAAATTTAAAAATTTCAATTGTAACTGTTTTTTTTTCTATTTGTTATTGTAAATTTTATTTTGAATGAAAGTAACTTATGTATTTTTATTTATTCAATTGTGGCGATGTATGATTATTGATATATGTTATTGAATTAACTGTTACAACATTCACATCAGTATGTGTTGGATATTTACAAAATCAAGTTTAAGAACTTTTTGAAAACTTATAAACATTCTTCAGACACAAAATTTATTAATATAAAAAGAAAGAAAAAAGGGATGGAGAGCCTCCTACGCCTTCTGCCTATAAGCTGCTTCCTGCTCGGAACTTTTATAAACCCCTTAGGTCTAATATAAATATTAAACTTAGGAAGTTAATGATAATGGACTTTTGCCTCAGTGTGTTACCCTTTTGGGTACTTCTACACAATAAAAATAAAAATAAGGGAACATAATTTTTGATATTTGATTTATTATTTGGTAGGGGAAAAAACGCTTCCTTCAAATGCTGAGAGCTAAAATGTCTACAGATAAAAAGCTTACGTTTATTAATATTGTAATAATAATTTCTTATATACTAACCGATTGATCGGTACTAGAACCATACATGACTCTGAGACGTTGCGAATTTTTACCTTAACAGACAGCAAAAGTTCTAATTATTAATGAACATAAGATACCTCAGAACCGCAGTATATCCCCGCAGGGTACCATGAAAAATAGTAATTTTAAACCCAAACGTTTTCTCAGTGAACCGCAGCTATACTCACGCGCTTTTCTTTATTTCCAGAGCATGAAGATGAAGAAGCACGAGGAGCTGGAGACGCCGACCTTCACCACGAGCATTCCCATCGAGGTCAACGATGACTAAAAGCCCGAGGCTTTGGCTGCGCCTTCGCGACGTTTACCGACTCACGACGGCCGGGACCAGCTCTGCTTCCTCGGCGCGGCGGTACGGATCGACGAAGGAACCGGCGAAGCAGTCCTCGAACGCGACTACGACGGAAAAGAGGGAAGGGGAGATTCGAGCACAAGCGAACGCGCGCGTTCGTGCAGACATTTTTTCAACTTTTGATAAAAAATAAAAAAAGAGGGGGGGAGTCGCAGGTGCGAGCTCTTCTCCCAAGGCTTTGTTAAGGATATTCTCGACGATGTCGCGTCTGTCACGTGTGCGTTACGTGAGGCCGTCGGGCGATTTATTATAGTTTAAATTTGATTTTGTGTTCTTATCTTTTATTTTTTCCCTTTTTTTAAATTGATGCGAGACACTTGCATGGTAGAAGAGACGGGATTGAGAGAGAAGCTCGGAATGGCCTTTACAGATTTACTGCTCCGACGTTTTTTTTTTTTATTTCTTTTTTTTTTTTAAATACGTATGTACGATCGTACGTAGATACGAACGGGAGAGTGACCAATATACATTTTATTCTTGTAGAGCGCGACACACATCCGTCCTTTCGAGCAACGAGTTTTGTAACAAGACACTTATTAATGTAAAAGGAGAGAACAGATATGTAAACGATAGCAGAGTGCACTTAAGCTGTACGCGTCGGAGGATTCGAGCGACTTTTTTTCTTCCCTGCTTCCCTGCGCAGCTGAGGTGGAAACGTCGCGGTGGTCGCGCGTCTCGGCATCCACGCACCGCATCGACCGCGCTCGCGCCGTCAATCAAGTGCCAAATTTTATTCGCGTGTGGACGCCAAGCGCGCTCGAGCCGATGGCCCGCTAGTCTTCCCCGAAGCGTACTAATTACTTGCGTCGGAAATCACAATGGATTCTTTTTTTTTTTTTTTTAAGCGCTGTTGATATGATGAGTGAGTGAAAATCCAAGTGCGAGTGGTGTAGATCATTGGGCATTTTGATTTTTCGCGGCATTTATGTTGCACTTTCTTTTTTGGAGCTAAATGGGGCAACGAAATCGACCGTTACACGCGCATGTGCTAAGAGAATCCTAGAAGTAAAACATGATGTAAGCTTTTTGTGTGCTACACTAAATAAACGAGTACTGTTCTTATGAAAAGGTGTTTTTTGAATATTATAAAAAAAATTGAACCGTAGCAATACATTTTGGTACAAAAGGAAATTTATGAAATTTGTAAAAACAATCGTTTTTATACAAACTGAGAAACTTTTGTACCACATTTATACAGTTTTTCTATGCAACCTTTGTATAAGTGAAAACGATATTGTATAATTATCGTAAACATTTTCACAAGTAAAAAAAATGGTACTGAAAATTTGTGCTTTTCTTTCAATGCATTTTTTTTATGAGGTGAGCGAGAAAGCCATTGTCCAATAATTTACATCAAGATTTTTTTCCCATGTATCCGAAAGAATGCATCATACATCTTTTTTGCGCTTTATTGTCTTATCGTTCGCCTGCAGGCGATTACCGCAACGGGCCGAGGCTGCGAACTTGAAAAATAACTGTCGTTATCGCGGGCAGTATGATTCCGCTTCTTGCGTAACCGGTCGTTTTTCTTGTGTCTTGCCTCGTCTCACATATGTATGATCACTCGAACAATAGATGTAAAGTTAGAAAAACACTGTTAAGGAAATTATTGGTGATCGACGAACGGCGTGTTTCCGTTGATGCACTCAAAATATTTTTGACATTTTAAATTAAAACTCACAAACGATAGAAGCCAACGCTATTTCTTGTACTATTAATTATATTAATATTATAATTATTGTATTATTTCACTTTTGGTTTATACCCGTAGAAATCAATATACCAGTGTTTACAGTGTGACATGTACAGTCATTATTTCTTCTTATCGAAATTCCTATAGTAGCCATCACACTTAAACGCACATTGGTATTATACAAATGTTTAATTGAATGAAATACAATTTTTTGTTAAGTTGATAATAAGTTGACAAGTAATAATTTTGTGTATTTTTTAATATGCTTATTTAAAAATCAAATATAGTGATTAAAATTTATAATTCTTAAAAGCATTTAAATTTTTTCGACTCTTAAATATAATGAGAGAATATATTTAATTATTAGTTACGTTATAAGAAAATTTATTTTACTGTAATTATTTTGGTATCCATAAAAAATGTAGAAATACAGTGAAGAGTGTATATTATTTATTTCTCCTTTACATAATTCAGTTCTTTATAATGTAATGTAGCCTGTTTTTTGTATTGCCTGTTGTTTATTGTAAAAAGAATTATAGTATTGTTATACTTTGTGTTTCAAGACTTTATGTTGGGTATTCAGCTTGAGCCTCCAGAACCTTCAATGGTTATACCATATACCATTTGCTTAAGATGTTTATTTATTTTAGAAATATTTACGAGTTCATTTTATTTTGAAAATGTATGAAAATCTCGCAGTAGATTAGAAGTCTCAAAATTGTGCTTACGAAGCACGGAAAATCTAGTAAACATCATTTTATTTCCAAAAATTCGTTCCTGAGTACTCGTACTAAGACTATAAGCCAGGATCAAAGTGACATCACCGACATAGT
The DNA here is from genome assembly GCA_035582955.1 of Sycophila texana. Classification (NCBI taxonomy): domain Eukaryota; kingdom Metazoa; phylum Arthropoda; class Insecta; order Hymenoptera; family Eurytomidae; genus Sycophila; species Sycophila texana. The sequence continues at coordinate 5,049 of JAWWEN010047330.1, forward strand.
TATCCATCCAAAAAGTTGCAGTGCCAAATGTTGCTTAATTTCGATGACCGTTAATTTCTAGTGCCGAATCCACAGCACTGCCAAAGTGTTTTTTATTCTAAGTTCTCTTTTTATTGAAGAATTTGACAGCCTTTGTAGAACATCAGTACGTAAAAACTTAATCTATGACGTTTGTATTATTATAACAAATGTATGGCATTGTATAATTAGTATATTCACTTTAGCCGGGCATTTGATAGATTTCACGGATATTTCCTTTTCAACGTAGTCCTTATACAATATAAGACAAAGAAATATCTTTGAATTCTTTATATATGATAGAGTAGCTAAATGTCTCTTAAAACTATAGAACACGATCAGAAATTGCGGGTTTCAAAAAGATGAAAATTATGATAATACAATAATCCTTCAGCTGAAGAGCCGCAGATGTCATTGTACACTTAACACGCAGAATTTGAACAAGGAAATCTTAGTTTACACATCTCTCTGAGCAAGCGTTTCGCAAGAAGAAATTGTAAATTAAGAACGACGAAGTTTTACGTAATGAAATTAGAAGACACTCATATTTTACATTGAATGACATAGGAAACACAAGCCAAAATAAAGTAAACGTCGTCAGCACCGTATTGAATAGTCACACCGAATGTAATTTAAAGTTTCATTCACTGCGCTCATTGCTGAAACCTGCCTTTAAGAAGTTACCTAAACAAAAAATACAAAAAAAAAGTTTTCCAAACAGCAATTACAAAACAAAAATGTTCAGTCGTAGGAGCAAAAGCAAGGAGCCGCTCTAAATATAGAGGAACGCCCATATCGAACTGACGGAAAAACGAAGCGAAAAATAAAAGAACCAGGAAGATTCGCTCGCGGCCGCGTCTAATATCCAATTATCTGCCCAGTGGTATATCGCTCAGCGAGGAGGTTTTAAAATAGTATAAACGCTCGTCCCCTACTCTCTCCGCCTTCTGCATTTTCCGCCTTCTCAGTTCTCCGCCGCGAGTCCCATTCATAAATAGGAGGCAAAGCTCAGCGATCGGCGCCATATTAACTACGCTAATCAGTCGCGCGATGCTCTATTTACCGACTTCACCTGCCGTCACAATCGTTATTCATTCTCCTATACACCCACCACCATCGCATCAAAAAATTTAGTTTCTTTTCCACGAGAACGAAAGTGGACAGATATGAATTTTTTTTTTTTGCAGACTAGGATACTAAGTATATTACACGGCTCGATATGTTGCCTCCCGCATCGGCGCGACTGACGCAGTAGTGGTGCACAGCTGATCAGCGATCGCGGCGCACGGCTCGTCGCTCGGCGTTCCTCGTACACTTGCCGCAGTTTCCCACGGACTCGCGCTCCGCATTTGCATATACTCGTTAAGGTCGCGGTTTTTCTTCGCGCGCCGTTGACGCGACGGCAGCCGCGGAAAAAGGCGACTGCGCGGGTGCCGAGGTCAGAGTGTCAGTATACGCGCTTCGAGTGTTTCAGTGAAGTTATTCGCTCGCTTCGAGGTTCTGTGGCATGGATAATTCAGTGGACGATGTTCGGTGAGTGTGACAGTTTTTTTTTTTTTTTTTGTTTTTTAAGTTCGGTATTTCCCTCTTTATGGGTGTAAGTAGAGTACCCTCGTGAACTATTAAGATTTTTCCGATGGGGGTTTATAGTTGAATTGAAGATGCAACGAGAATTTCGTAGCAGTTAGCATATAATGTAGGGTGATAATTGTTGTTTTGACTGGCGACTGTGCAGATTGTCTTCTAGGCAATATTGGCTGTTTTGACGGGCGAGACGCTGAGGTTAGGTTGTATGCGTGGGAGGGTCGCTGCTTTGTCGCATGCTCGACTCGTTTGTGACGGCACTTTTTTTGTATCAACCCACTGTGTACCTACAGGTATAGAATGTGCCGAACTTGTTTCGAGAATCAAAGTGTTAGGTATTCGAAAGAGGATTGAGTGCTTCGTTTTGAATGATATTTTCCTGTAAGATGATTAATTACACATTTTGAGCCAATGAAAAATGCATAGTTTATTGAATGAATTTTTAACGAATACGAGTTACACAATGTACGAGTTTTTTTAATTCCAGTAATTTCTTCCGGCAAAAATTTAGACTGCTCCAAAAATGTTTTTATCTTATCAGTCGATGTGTTATCGTTTAATAAACACTAAATATGAGGAAATATTTGAAAAAGTTTACATCGAAAAAGATCTTCATTTTGAGATAATGATAAGAAAACTTTAAATTGAGGCATTATTGCTAAATTAATTATTTTCATGAATTAAAGTCTAATATCTTTTAAACATGTTTTTTTTTTAATTCATGATATATTTTTAACAAAGTGTCTTCTAAAAAATGAACTCCCACTGTTTTTCTTTTTAAATTTTAGTGAGTGTCATTTATAATTGATCACTGATAACGTAAATACGTATTAGTAATAAATAAAGTTTTTTCATTTAGTTATTTTTAAGTTTAGCGATAGTACCATTTTCTTATAAAAACAACCGTTTGATCATAAATTTGATGTGTTTCCAAAAAACAAAATACATGCATTATATATGTATATAAAATCGTATGATATAGATATTTAGAAGAGAAATAATAATTGTTGACATTAAAAAAATAAAAACGTAAATCTATTATATAGCCAATCCACTTTTTAGAATATTTTGTTATTATTATTCATTTATTAATATAAATAATTTCTTTATAATTCTCACAAAATACTTGTTATTTATATACACTACTAAAAGAAATTTTTAATTGCAGTGAGTAATTATTTTTATTTCACAAATAAATTTCAATTTAAAATTATTCAAAGAGTCGCATTCATTTACTCTCGTCGCGTGCTCTTCGGTGCATCTGAAGGTTTTCTTTTTTCTCAACTCGGATGAAAAAACATTTTACTTCTCGATATTTTTAATAATCAAATTCTCGAAATCACATCTATTCATCTCCACGCTAAAAAATAGAAATTCTTGATAATCTCAAAAACAAGAATTAATAAATCGAATTCGTTCCTTCAATATTAGTTTCTTCCCCGCGTTTCTAGTGATCAGATCTCGAAATTTACACTGAAAAAAAATTTGGTAATTTTAAATAAATATTTACTTCAACAGTACTTGTTAAATATTTCCTTGAGTCAACTAAATATTCCTTTAAAACTAAATGAATTTACTTGTTTCTAAATAAATTTAGTAGTTTCAAGAAAATAATTACTTCATTTAAAGAAATATTTAACAAGTACTATTGAAGTAAATATCGTCGCTTCCTACGAAGACTAATAGATTTCAGATAGATTTCTTTTTTGAAGCTCTGGAGTAAAGTAAACTCTTGTTTTAAAACTTAATAAATTCGAGATATTATTCGTATGATACCCTAAGTTTATCAGGTTTTGAAAGAGTTTACTTTACTCCAGAGCTTCAAAAAAGGGAAATTAAAATAGGCCTTTTTTGAAATCTATTAGTCTTCGCATAGGAAGCGACGATATGTACTAAAAATTACCAAATTTTTCTCTCAGTGTAGCAACTCCCATCTCAGGAGATGAAAATGCTTCTTAATTAGTCAAGCAAGTCGCTCACTCGTCCTTTTCTCGCAAAGTGGTCGAAAGTTCGCGCTGCTCATCAGTCTAAGCTGTCGTCCGCTCCATCAGACTCTGCATAGCAGGCCGAGAGTCTCCCGGTCGCCCGCATCTGAATTCCAGAGCTGGGACAGGTGTAAGTGTAAACAAAATGGCTCATGCGCTGGTTTGAAAAAGCGTAAAATCCACGGAGAAAATTAATTTGCCGTGCGACTCTCGCACCCTGGCCAACTGCCAAATCCAAATTCTTCGAGTCTCTCCGCCGCAAGGTATTTCTTCGGCTCCCTTTTCATTTTATTTTCACGTTCAGTTTTACTGCATAAACCTTAAGCATTTAATGACTTTATCCGAATTTTGTGCGATGCCATTGCAAGCCTTCCAAATTTATATCGAAAAAGATGTAAAATTTGAATTCACGCGCGGTGCAGTGAAGTCTTGATGTAACCACTGTGTATGCTTACTTGCATTATTTTATTTTATTTAATAAACTGGAGGCTACCACTTGAGAATAGAATTTTATAAAGTTTGGTACAAATATAAAATTGTTCTTTTGTAATATTAAATATAGCATTATTTATTTAATTTTAAAATTTACCATGTCGTGGTGGTGTTAAGTAATTTTTTTATCGGGATTTTCGCACACTCACTGAATTGTATTACGACCATCGGTAATTTATTTCCTTATAAATCTACTTCAATGGCTTTCTAAATCATGCTTGCACTGTTTCTATTTTTTGCCATTAAATTTTCTTCTTATTTCTTTGAACTATGCGCTCCGGGGGAATTACAGATCTTTGAGTTAATTTCGTATCCAGGCTAGCCGCGATAATGAAATGCGCGGAAGAAGTTTTCCGTGTTATTAGCTTTAATTTTATGCAAATTGATAAGTAATTAACATTAGTCCGTAAAATCAATAATTATATCTACTATCGGTTTAAGTGCGAAACTTTCAATAATTGAATGGTTTAGTTAAACTTTAGTCGGGTCTGACTAGTGCCGAGCTCATTCTACTGAACACCTACCGTCAGGATTTCTAAAATTTATTCGTATTTCTTTAAAATCTCATTATATATTGATAGAATTTTTTCGTAAAAACTGTGTGAAAAACATAATAATTTGAGGACTATTTATTTTACGCATCGGAAATTTTTATAGAAAAAACCCTGTAATTTTTATCTGAATCTTGGACCATGGCGAAATTTTGTAGCTCCATAATTTTTACGTCGGACTTTGCTATTATTTTTATGGGAAAATTTGCGTAATTTTAGGAGAGATTTTCATCTAAAAATTACAAAGCTTCGCCTCCAGGCAAAGTTTCAGTAAAAAATTCGAGGGTGTAGGTCTCTCTCTCACGTTTTTCCACGTAATTTTGACGGGGATAACCCTATCTTTCACGAGGAGACTCTCTTAAAGTAAAAAATTCACATTTTCCTAAGAAAGCATCGTTAATTAGCGATTACCATCCAAAAGAATTTCTTCGAAACCTTTCTATAAGTTCCAATTATCTTCCTCAAAGAGGACCCCTTGACAAGCTCACTCTAAGCACCACTAATAGGAGAGTTTTCGTTGAAATTTTGAACCTAGTTTGCTTGTATCAAAATATAAAAAAAGCCAAAATATTATAAAATATTGTGAAAATTTTTTGGCACACTTAAAGTTATATATATTACTTTTCTGTAAAACTTCGCATTTCGTTTTTTGATGATAGCTCCATTCCTATATATAACTTATAGAAATTCCATCAACAAACACATTAAAAAGTCTCTATCAGTTCAAGAATATCGTTACATGGAAGCGGGTATTTAACTTTTCATAATTAAATATTATAAAGTTTTCGATATTCATAGTAAACTTTACGTAGAGAGAAAAATAACTTTAAGGTCTTATAATGTACTGAAAATGTCGAGCGTTAAACCTTATAACTATTTTAGCCTTCTTCATATTTTCATATGAAAATACACGTTCTTATGTAAGAACACTGTGCCTGAAACAATAAAAGTCAACATCCGGATCTGAAACACTCTCCTAGTAATTTATAATTTCCAATTCTCAGTATAGGGCTAATGCGCTTGTCACTCGCGCACCTCACACTCGTCCAAAAGGTATCAAAGACGAAGTCGCCGCTGACAAATGAAGCGAAGTTGCACAAAGCCATCCCAAGAAGCGTCTAAAGAGCCGCGCGACGCTTTGCTCTCACGTGCCGCGTGGAGGGGGCAGGAGAGGGTAGTACAGCTTTACCGGCGATACAGCGCTCGGTCCCGGCTAATTATGCGGCATGCGGACCTGCGACCGACAGGTGTCCGCCCTTGCGCCCGCGCCTCGGCTCGCGTGCATTTTCCTCGTGCCTCACCCCCCCCCCCCCACCGATTCGCACACCCTCGAAAATGGGTCGGCCGGTTTATAAATACGAGCCGTATCTTCATCTTCCCTTCCGGCCGACGCTGAGTGTGTATAACTCGCCGCACGCCCGCCTCTCCTTTCTCTTCCTTGGTGGCGCGGGAGCGCGATAGTTATCGCGCCGCGGGTATTATAGTAGTCCGCCCCGCAATGTCTGAGCGCCTTAACTTCGCTCGTTGGCAGCGTTGCTTTTGTTCTGCGAAGACTAGCTCGTTCTATTGGCTTCTTCTTCTATTCTGCTGTTGAAGTAATTGCGGGTGACTTTGCTTGCAGTTGTGACACGTGTTCGGGAGAGAGAGAGAGAGAGAGAGAGAGAGTAGAATGGCCCTTACAAAAATAAACTACTGTCAAAACTAATATCAAATCTATTGGATAAGCAGCTGGTGAACTACTGGTGAACTGTTGATGGATCACATATTTCCAAGTAAGTTGGTGACTACTGACTAACTAATGACTGGCAACTACAGATAAACTACTTGCAAACTATTTAGGAATTCGTGAAATATGGCCAGTAGTTGCCAATTTACTATTGGAATCAAGTAATTCATCAGTAGTTTTCATTAGTTTTCAGTAGTTGTTACAGTAGTTTTGTCCAGTAGTTTATTTTTGTAAGGGGAAATAGTAGTTTATTGTGAAATGCAGTATTTACAAAAATATAAAAAACATTTGTAAAAATCACACATTCCTGAATGAAAAAAAAAAGAAGTACATACCCGTAAATGATTGTAAGATTTAGTATATATAAGTACATCTGTGTATGACACTGAAATTAGCAGAAGATTCGATGGCAGCCGATTCGAAAAAACCCCAAGGAAATTGCCTAGAGCTTTG
>JAWWEN010047341.1:0-11857 GCA_035582955.1 Sycophila texana
TTCGAACCTGGGTCCACTTGGGCAGCGTTGGCTTAGTAGCCTAAGCATTTAGACCACTAGACCACCGACCGCCCCTATTGAACTAAAAGTATTCAGCAGTCGCTAGAGAGACATCTGTGGATTGTAGTAGGACTTATAGACGAGGGAATGCAGAACTCGACTGGTCAGTGGTCAACTGCTGGCATTATGCTTAATATATCGAGCTCTATTTACCAATGTTCATTATATAGAGATCTGCATGAATGGCAAGTCTGTACAGTATCGTTACTCAAAAGTAAGAATTTTACCAATTATTTACATGCGGAAAAAATAATTCATTGTGGAAAAAAATTTTTTTTTTTTAATTCAAAATTATGCAAATTATACAAAAAAGCCACTTTTTAACTATTTGAATAATCAAATATTTTTCATTATTATACAATATAATGATAACTTTCAATATCTCCATTGTCGTTTATTTTTTCCATATTTTTTTTCAGGTGTACCTTAATCCATTACACTTAAAGCCGTACAAAAAAAAAAAGAAAGCCAGTATAATCAAGTAAATTCCGAATCAAATTTTATACAATACAAAGCACTGAATAAGTTTCAAGGAATTGTTCATTTTTAGTTTAGGTAAGCAGCAAAAAAAAAAAAATCCGAAAGGATCTTCACGAGTATAACTGTAAAGCTAATTAAATCTCGCGCCTCGTCATAAATGAGAGTCCATAAAGTATTTCTTGTATAACAGTGCATCAAAAGAGCGCCCGTCAGAGCCGCAACTAAATCAGCTCAAGCCCACCACAAGAGCGCCTTTCGAAAGCAGCCTCGCGCCTCTCATATCCCACGCGCTCATCCGCTCCTCGAGAGAAAAACGCGAGCAAATACTTACTCCTACGAAAAAAAAATCACATCCCTCTCGTATACCCTCCTCACATTTGTATCGCGGCCTAAAGACTCTCTAATATTACAAATAAGCGAAATTCACGTATTTCAGTGAGAATAAGTTGTTCATACATTGGATAACTAACTGTAGGAGAGTCCCGGACCTCCGGATAACTGATTTTTTTTTAAACTTTGCGTGCATTATTTTATTATACCAAAATATTAGTCTAAACTCAAAATTCTCAACAAAATTGATCTCTTAAGTTATACTTATTCCTCTAAAATATCGTAATTCATTAAGTAAGCTCTTAGAAAACCTGCAATTTTTTTTTACAATAAAGTAAATAAAAGCGAAGAGAAAGACAAATAATTTAAAATACTACATGTTCCATGTTACTGTTTTTGAACAGTTATACATATTGTTGAATATGAGTATACGGTGGTAATTATTTATATATATAATTTTTATAATCGAATGTTTCATAGCCATTCATTAATCTGAAAATGTGAAATTCATTTAAAAAACGTGAATAGTGACAAATACTACATTAAAAGTCGTTCACAAGTCGAATATGTGAACGACTTTTCACATACCAAATGTCACTATTCACATCTTTCAAGTGAATCTCACATTTTCAGATTTACACGTTATATACTACTATAAAAATCTCCACGCTCCAGAGGTCTGCGCACTATCCCTGTAAATGAATGAAAATAACATTAAAAATAAATGCATTTGCATACGAATTTCCCCTATTCCTCGTTAAGACATTATACAAGCCTTACATAATATATTCGAAAAAAAAGGATCATTATTCCAAGTCAATCGCGGATGATTAACCAAAGGATCTCCCGAAGAACGCGACCGACACGACGACTCCCGCATAAAATATTCTCGCGAATGCATCTCGCTGCACGGGCGAGAGAAGCAGCGCGCCCGTCGGGGCCGAAAGCCTCTCGGCCCTTTAGCGCGCGCGGCAGGCGTGGGCGCGGCGTGTGTGGGGGTCTCCGGCCTCGCTCGCGCTCGCGCCTCCTTAGCCGGAACTCGCGGCGGACTTTTTCACCGTGATTTATGGCGAGGCGCGCGCGCACTGCTCCGCGGCCGATCGCCGCTGGGTCGCATCCAGGTGAACACCGCTTCCGATGTGTAATTAGCTTCTACATCGGCCGGGGAATCCCACGGTGGCCGCGGTACTATATGTGTATCGTATCGTCTATACACGCGCGAAACGCCAAATTTGGCGCGGCCATCGTGCGATCGATCCTCATTGCGCCGCGAAGCCTCTTTTTATTTTGTTGCTCGTTTTGCTCGGGATCTTTGGCTTTTCGACATGTGTTGCGCATTGCGCAATTCTGAAATCGGGCAGGTTCCAGTGTTTTCTTTTTCTTGCAATTTTTTTTTATTTATTTATTTTTTATTTTTTTTTTTTTTTTAAGGAGGGAGGGGGAATCCGTAACGCGGAATGACGACACTGCGACGAATTCTGCGCGGTGTGACGTCACCGGGCGCATTGTAACGCTGAAATTTATGCTGTTGGTGTTTAATTGAGTGCGCGTGGTTATTAAAATGACAATGGAATGGTTTCGTTTTGGAAGGTAATGTCGGTTTAATTGTGCGAGGATTTTTTTTTTTCGTTTTGTCTTTTTTTTTTTCTTTCTGTGGTTCACTGCGGGCTGAGTGATGGAATTGATTAATGGGGCGAATTTTTGACTTTGGAGCGCATTGCGAGAAGATAAATTCGATATACGTTCTGAAAGTGCAATAAAGAATAAATCAAGCGATTTTTCCGAAATGCAGAGGTGGGCGAGCAGCGGCGGGTTTAAATATATATATATGTATGTGGTGAATTGTGAAAACGAATGTAAGGAGAGCGGCGTAAAAATATTGTTTTGCAATGTTCGCACTCCTTTCTTTCGTGGACAACTCGTGAGGCTAGTTACAAATTGAGAAGTTTATTATACTGCAAAATGTCGAAAGGCGTTTGAAAGACACCCGGCCTACGTCACTTCCTCTGACTTTCTAAAATTATCTTTTATACATATTAAAAAGTACACTGGAAAAAAAGGCAGCTTAGAAAATATTGATTCCCCATTTATTCCTGAGCAATTTAGCGATTCTTCAAAATTTTTTTTAACGCAGCGCGTTATGTAAATTCATATACCTCAATAAGTGTCGCGAAAGTACACGCGAAAAAAAGTTGAAAGTTGCAAATAGAAGACTGCGATGAGCATTTTTAAAATGTCGACTTTTAAAAGACACGCGAAGTGCCAAAAAAGCTCATGAATGTCAATTAAAGCAGATATAAGCATACCTACTTTAATTTAAAGTATGAGATGTCACTTCTTTCATAAGAGCTCGTTTCTCGTTTTACGCCTGTTTCACGTTGAAAAGGAGATAATTAAAACCAGCTTACTTATTTTGATGTTCGTATTTTATTGCTAATTTTTTTTATAGTATAATAAGATTCACAGTTCTTTTTAGTTCATACCACATTATTTTGAATACGATTACTACATTTTCTAATATATTATTTTCTGCTAGAAAAATTAAATTTAAATTGTTAAACTTGCTATTATAAATTATAAATACTTTATATTTCAAGTGACTGCACCTTTTAGAAGAAGATGATAAAAACAAGTTTATTTACAAATATTTTATGCACTGAACAAAAAAAAAAACTTTAATTTTTCAAGATGAAATCGCTTATCGCTTATAAAGATAAAAATGTTATTTTCCAAAACCACCACATTAAAAATGTTAAATTTATTCTCCTCACGCACAATTAACCTAATGAGGCGCATGTCTTAACATCCGAATAAATTCATTTTCGTCACGCGACACTCGCCCCACATACCCTCAGTCGACATCCAAAAAAAAAACCTCTCCACCATCCAAATGCCCCGATCTTCAAGTTTTAATCTTCACTATTAAAAATTTGTTCAATTCTAAACATTAAAATAATATTTAGTATAATTGAACGGACATAAAATGAACATTATTTTTATTTTTGTTCCAAACTGAACATAATTTGCATGTTCTAATAAATTATCCACTAACTAGTGTAATAACTGCACTAATTATTCTACATGAAGATACAAGAGAGCACAAAAAAAGCTTACAAAATATAATTTTTTTTTTTGTGTAATCTCTCGATATCGAAAGACCCCAAAAAATCAAACATTTTTAACCGTGAATCCGACATCATCTACTTACTCTTTTTCCTCCCTCGGCCGAATTTCCCTCGATCGAACTCGCGCAACCGCCCCTCGCCGGACTCGGCTAAAAAAGAGAAGAAAAAAAAAGAAAAAGGAGGCGCAGAGCACACGTCGGTGTGTCGCAACGCCGCGCGAAAAGGAGATGAGTCATGTGCGCGTACGGCGAGGGTATACCCCACCCGATCGCGAGGACTCCGCCGTTGGCGCCGGCGACTCGCCGGAGGACGAGGCCATTTACGGCGATTCGGGCGCGCAGCTCCTTTTCCAAGCGAGAAAGCGCTGCTCCCTATCAAAAATCTTGGCCTCGATGTCGCGCGCTCGCGTTGCAGCGGCGGCCTCTCACGCTCGGAGCCCATTGATGCCCATAAAATCGGAGGCCGCGGCGCACGCGTCCATCGACGATGAATGGAGCGCGATCGGCAAAAAAAAGTCGCGCCGCGGTAAAAGTTGCGCGAATGCCCCTGGGAGAGAAATTGTTGGGCTTCGGCGAAATTCGACATTTTTTTGTTATTGTTTGTTCGTATATTGATTTTGGCGAGTTGAAGTGCGCGTGAATTTGAGAGGATTGCCGGAGGGTCGTGGTTATATAGGCTATAATATTGAGGTGGTAATGGTGATAATAATAACGTAACTGTTTCGGGTGTCTTATATGTCTTTGTGACGCATTAATAAAAAGTCTTACTTGTGTTGGCTGCAGTACATCAAATTACGTGAATTGCCATTACTTTTAATGGAGCTCTCTTATTATTATTATTTTTTTTAAGTGCTGCTTGTTATGAGTCCTGTTTGTTCTTTTTTTTTATGTAGAGAAGATGTGGTACTCGATGTAAAATTAAATGTAATCATAACGATTATTTTCAGAAACTATATGTTGTCGACAAATAGATTTGTAAACATATTCTAAAATGTATTAATTAAAAATATGAAAAATTATGTGTTTTACACGTTATAAAGTATTCCTTTCTGTTTATAATTTTCGTTATTAGATCTTCTTGACATTGTGTGTTAGTAGAGTGTCCTTAACATTGTTACTTATAGTGGGTCGTTTAATTTACATATTTTTTCCATCGCTCGGTTGAAGACTGAGCTTCGTTCATGCCTAAATAGAGAACTTGTAAGCTCGCGATAAATCAAGAACTGAAAGTAGGATTCACACGTGAGTTATTCAATAAATAAGTCTTTTCAGTGACATCATGTGGTTTTGAATAGCCTCGTAAATTGTAACATTTTTTAAATTTGCAATTTCCTTTCTTTCTTCTTTTCATCCAACAAAGATTTTGTTCTTTTTATTCATAAATCTATTCCAAGCTATATTACAAAAAAGTTTGCAAATAATGCAAATAATAACAATAAAAAAGTAGATGAAGAGTTACTTAGTCATATCGATTTATTGCTAATTTTATACAGTTCAGTTGGATAAAATAACAAAATTATCACGTCAGTAATATCATAGCTCACTGACTCAGTAATATGTTGATATTATCAATTATGAAGAGTTAACTTTTAATAATAACGATAAATTAATAAACGATAAATTAATAAACGATAAATTAATAAAAATGCATTAAAAAAAGCAAAGAAAAGAATAAAAAAAGTTTTAAGAAAACTTCTTCATTCTGCTGACTGATGTGCTAAGTACAACAACAAATTCGCAAGGTAAAAACCACAAAAAGAGATTGGTTTAAACGCAAGTGACCTCATCGTACTCTCTATGAATCAAGCCTCTAGGAACAAACAAGTCTTCGCAAAAGGTGTTCAATGTCTTTCCTGTAAATTAAAATTAAAATACGGCAATAATAATACGTCACTTGGTATCCGAGGGAGGAAATGAAACTGTAGCTATGAGATAATATCGACGAAAATGAAAAGGGGTGAACCACAACACTGGCGATAAAATTGCCCTACAACATCGTGTATAATTTCGGTCACTCGTAACTTATGTAATTTATTCGTTAGACTATACCAAGTTTTGTAAATATCATTATGAATAGAAAATACAAGTACCTTACAAATATTTCTTATAAAAAAAAAAAAATAAATAAATAAAATAAAATAAAACTGTCTCCTCTTCTCTAATGAAATATTCTAAATATTCTAAATAGTCCAAATAATACACAAGTTAATTGAACACACAGGAAGTGAATAACACCAGCCTTATAGCAAAATCAATGAACCCCGGAGGCACAGTCTAATAATAAAATTTCGTCCCGCGTATACTTTCATATTTAAACAGCGTCTCTAGTCTTTAAAGGCCAGGCCAGAAGTAAGTGACTCATCCAAATCAATTAAAGGTAATGCCATTTCCTGGAATCCGAATACAATAATCGAATCCCCCCGCAAAAATTCACGAAGTACCGCATATCTCCTCACACACCGGACAGCTGATCCACCCAAACTCATCGCGCCCAGCATCGTCGCTGCTTCATTCGCATTTACCCCAAGTGTAATTATTTTTATTATTTTTTTTTTTTCAATACAGTCGACGCGCGAGTGAGAACCGAGAGGAAGAGAGAGGGCCGTCGTCGCGCCGGCTGTCGTCGACGTCGCGCGGCCAGATCAATAAATACGAGGCGAGGCGAGCGCGCGTGCACGTGCGGCGCGCACGCCCGCCGAGGGTGGAAGGAAGGAAGGAAGGTTTGAGGAAAAGAGAGAGAGAGAAAGACAGAGGAAAAAAGCGGATCGCCGAAACCGAGGCGCCGGCGGATAATGCGGCTACGTCGCGCGATTCCGACGCGGCGATCGATCGCGCCCCGTCGCCGTGCCCTCCTTGCTCCGCTCCTTGCCTCCCGCGGGAATTTTTTTTTTTTTTACAAGAGCCGCGGTTGCCCTTTGACGGGGGTCTTGGCCGCGAGCGCGGCGCAGGGATCGATGCACGGCACAAATTCGCCGGTCGCCTTCCATTTCGGCTACACCGCGAGGAAGGCGACCATACGCAGCTGTTACTATATCGATCAGCTGCGCGCGGTTGAAATTGTATTCATTTTTTTTTTTTTTTAAAGAGACGAGTAGCACCGAGCGCTCGCTCCATATAATTATTTTTACCGGCGAGTGATTCTTACTTTTTTCAAAGTCAGACGCGAGGCTTTTTAATAAAGTGTATATTAGCGTCGAGCAGCGGCGGCCTACGCGTTTTATATTATATGCACGGCGATTATGTGTTTATGTATACGTAGTCGAGTGGAAATAAGGAACGCGACGATTTCCACTTCCTCGTGTGTAGTTGTCAGAACAGTTGGGATTGTTCCTGACGAGGTCAGGATCCTTTTAGAGCATCAGCGTGAAAAAAAAGGAATAGATTGCATCTGATAAAAGGGACTTAATTCTCATTTTTTTTAATTATAATTCGATTCATTAGTATTTCCGGTGTACTTGTAAAAAAAAATTAAGTAATAATCTGAAGATAAAAATGAAAAAAAAAATCTGAGAACAAAAATCAGAAGTGAAACTCTATCTAAAAAAATGAGAACGGCGAATATTTTCTAATTAGCATTTTTACTTATATACAATTTATAAGCTACTTTCATCAGGGTGAGCTCGGGTGTACCTGCGCAAGTTCTCTCTTAAAAAGAAAGATAAATCGAGAAAAAAAAGTCAAGTATAAAATCCTGAATTTAAAAAAAAAAAGAAATTCAATTTGCATTAAAATAAACTGCATTTTTCGTTTTCCACAAAATCGGAGTAAACTGCACCTTCAACCTGATACCAATTAGCTGATCCCTATCTCTTTATCTCTTTTACATCCCTCTTATCTTCGTTCCTTAAGATTTTTCTTCCATTTTTTCTTTTCATTTAACATTCCTCGCGCTGAATCCTCGACCTCCACCCACAAACACCAGGCGCGGAGCTTTCAACGAATTCGGGCAATATAATATCAAGCTGGTCACTCCTGCCCCTTTATCGCTACCACATCCCTCTTATCTTCATTCCTTAAGAATCTTATTCCATTTTTTTTTTTTTTTTCGTTTAACATTCATTAAGCCAAATCCTCGAGCTCTACCCACGGAGCCTTCGACGTATTCGGCCGCGTTGCTGCCAAAATACGGAGGAGTGCGTCGACCTACAAAAGGAGGCCGTGATGTCACTGTCAACGCGCGGTCTAGCGAAACAATGGGCAATGAGATAATAATCCGAGCGTGTCCTTCCGCCCCGCGGGGCGGCTTTCGGCGCACCGGCGTCCTCCGAGCGCGCGTTGCGCAACAATGAAAAGCGCTCCGCAGACAGTAATACAATATCGCTCGGCGTCGTCGCGCGCTCGCCTTTGATAAGCCATTTCCTTTTACTCCCTTCAGTCGGATCCGCGGCGCTACTTGGCCCGTGAGCGAGCGACACGATCGGTTGCGTAACGTAACTGCGTGAAATTGACTGTTCAAAGTGCTCTCGGCACCCGTTCGCTGCGGTAGCCAGATTTGCTCACTGGAAGTGCTTTTGGCAGCGGTATAAAAGCCATTTTCTTTTTTATTTAATGTCAGATGCGAGGCTTTAATGGACCTTATTTCGTATCTTTATGAGAGTATGCACTAATTTGCGGTTTAATATTGGTATATAGATAGCCTTTTTCATCTTCTTTTTTCTTTTATAAAAATAAAAGTAATATAATTTGTAATATGTACAGGATGGCTGAATTAAAAAATTAAAATTACATTATTTTTAATAACAACATTTTTGTAGAAGTGATTGAGAACATTTGCTGGAATACTGGTGACGCGATGAAATTGGCAAATTTGGATGCTGCCTGATCAATGGATGAATTAGTAATTCTATAGTAATAATCTGAAACATGTGTCACGTCACTTCGTTATTTTTTAATTTTATAAATTTATTATTCTTTCCATGTATGAAATTTGAATGGTAAATTTTGAATAATAAGGTGTACACTGTACAAGCTAATATTTTGAAAAAAAAAAAAATTAGAATTGATCGAAGTTTATGAATGTAACTAATTAACGCAGTAAACGTCATTATCTTTGTTAATAAGATGAGGCGGAGTTATGAATTGAAGTGTTAGTCTGAAAAGCAGCAGACTGGCCTGCGTATTAAAAATAACCATGCGTGATGCTTCTCCTCGAAGTCCTTTTCAATGCCTCAATTAGTTTTGCGCATAAATATGTACGTGTGTTATTTTCTTTTCGGCATAAGCAGCCACACTTCTAATTAAGGCGCGCCTCTGTCCTAAGTACTAATTAAAACATCGGAAAGCACTTATTTACAGTGATTAAATATTCCAGTGGCTGCGAATAAAGAGGGTACGATTTATTTTTAACTTCCAACTCGATTGCCTTTTGTACGGATCATTGAATTTTAAAATTATGTCAGGATACGTGTATTTACCAATAAGTGTCTCGGAGTTAAATCGAATTTATTTATCGAAGTATAGTCCCCCTGATGGAAGAGTATTTCTTTTTTTATATATATTATAAATTATTTTGAGAAAAAAATATTATTTGCCTTATCCGCAACAGTAAAAAGTAAAAAAGAAATTCCATTTTACCAAATCAACAAGATAAATTTCGTTATAAACAGCAATTTAACGGTATATCCCAGAACTGGTTGGCGCGATTTATTCCTCCAGGCATTCAGAAAGGCCTGCATACAGTTCTTATGCCTCGTGTGACATCATTTTGCGCGAATCGAGAAGACAATCGTGACCATAAAACCTCTCCAGCACATACACACATACACCGGGCAATAAACAAGCCTCTTAAATTGTACCGAAAGGCAAAAACAAGTTCACCATCTAATTTACCTATTCCCCAAAAAGCTCGAATCCACATCATTCCTCATTACCGTCACGCGACACCGTCCGCTCTCATCCAATTTACTCGAAAATGTTTTTAATCGACTCCGTAAAAAAGCCCACCCAATTTCCCCTCACCCCGGATCAGCGACCACAAAAAAGGCCTCGCCGTACTCGCGTACAAAGCGCCGGCAAAGTTCCAGCGAGTCGGGAAAGTAAAGGGAGCGGTGCCAGTGCGTTTCCCACGAGTTATGCACCCGAGCGATACTTCTATACATTGTACGTGTGTACCTCGTACATAGGTGCACGTCTCATAAGTTGGCCGCGGAATGTAGGCGCCCATATTCCGGCGGATAAGCTCTCTTGCGCGCTTCGATTCGCCAGCTCGCGTCCGGCACCGTTAAGCGCGCGCCTCTCGCCGTTAAATCGCTCCCACATCCGTATGTATGTGTGCGGGCATGTGCACTTACACCAACTAGAATATATGTATGAATATATATGTATGTATCGATGAATGTATATATGAATATATGTATGCATGTATGGTATGTACGTACGTATATATGTATGTAGTATGTGTGCACGTGTGTGTGCGAGCGTATGGTCGAGGCATCGCGCTCCACTGCGCCGAGGAGACGACGCTCTCGAGGAGGCTGCACGTATACAGGCGCATGCCTTGTACTATATGCACACCGAGCGCGCATTCCTCGACGCTTCGCTGCTCACTTTCGGCGGCGTCTTTCCAAACGTAACGAGCTGATTATTTACGGGCCTGCGGGGAGGATCCATCTTTCTCTCAAATGTAGGCTTCTGGATTTTTTCTCTTTCCTGTGGGATATACGTGATAATTATTGATATTTTCGACGGTGATTAGTTTCGTTTGAATTATTGTATAGATGTCTACAAGAGACATTTTGGAGCTTACTTTTAATGAAGTCGTTTATTAAGGAAATTTAGCGCTTCTTCAGTGTTAACGACCTTGATGGCAGTGGGAAACTGAGCTCGTATGATTTTCTATCGTAAAGAAGTTTTTTTTTTAATTTTATGAGCTGTATATGCATTTTTTAATTTTTCGACTTTAAAATAAAGTTTCTCATAATCGTACGATGTCTCGCTCTGACTGGAATGCGGTGCGCTGCATGTAATGCATGTACTGCATACTGCATTTATTAATTTCGCCTGGCTGCATTAATTGCCCGCGATTCCTAATTATACTGTCTCATTCGCGTGCCTTAATTGCTTCATATTGTGCACATCGGAGCTTTGGACAGTAAATTTTCCAATTTTTTCTTTTTAATGGGCAAAAAAAAAAGAAAAAATTTTAATGCTCGCGCGGCCCAGTTTAACAAACTTTCTACAAGAGCAACCTTAACTCGAATCAGTTTATCGATTTTAAATTCACTCAGTTATTTATAGATTCGCACGAAAAGGCAATTTTTATTGAAAATAAAAGCGCTTTTAACGTTAAAACTTTCGAGGAAAAAAAAACATCGATTACAAATTTAAATTCTAGCAACAAAGTGCCTCCATCGAGTATTCACTCAGTTTTATACACTAAATTTGCAAAATAAATTTCAAGCCAATTTCGTGCGCTACAAAATTTAAACTCCCGACGGATTCTTTTTCCCAACTCGAAGTGTTTATTATCCTTCTCTCCTCACCACCACCCACTCATTTTGAAAACCCAAGGAAGATCAAAAATAAAAAGAGAAGAAAACCGCCTGGCATCTTCCGAAGCGTAGTCCAAACGAACGGCTTTGCCCACACTCTTCGTCCAAAAAGCGAGTTATCGCCGCGCATCCGGACGATACATATACCCGTTTTCCTCCGTACACGTTTACGTGCACGTATACCTACATTACGTACATGCTGAAGTACACACATACACACGGATACGTACATACGTATTTAAATTCGGACACAAAATATACTTATAATATACG
The DNA here is from genome assembly GCA_035582955.1 of Sycophila texana. NCBI lineage: Eukaryota > Metazoa > Arthropoda > Insecta > Hymenoptera > Eurytomidae > Sycophila > Sycophila texana. The sequence goes on from JAWWEN010047341.1 coordinate 11,758, forward strand.
TACTTCACGTGTTCTCATGTATATAATGTACACTCGCCTCGAATTGATACTCGAAGAACAATTTAAAAATTTTCATGCGACGTTGCAAATTTTTAAATTG
>JAWWEN010047352.1:0-11856 GCA_035582955.1 Sycophila texana
GATTCTAAAATTTGAGGAAATATTCTGCTTATATACAAAAGTAATTTAAACCGTGGCTGGAGGGTGTGCTATCTCAGTAACTTAAATAGTAGAATTCTGAATTGTTATATACTCCGGTTTCCAAAAGTTAAAAGTTTTGTGGATTTGCTCATATATAGTAGTAATGTTAACAAACCGTGCTGTATCTGCTAAATAAAAGCCTATGAGATCAAACTAAAAGTGGTTTAATTCATTATTCGGTTCTAGAAAACAACTCCCCAAGTTTCATCCAAATCGGCGATCTGGAGGTGAGACACTCCCCTGGTAAGCCAATTGATAGAGCTTGTAACAACTTGTAAGATTGTTATGCTTAATTTAACTCGAAAATTAAATGTTTATCGTCGTAAATTTGTTACCTAAAGAGTCCATACGAAGTACTTGGTTGCGCACTGTCATGGTAGTGACTAAGATGAGTTTGCTCTGAAGGGTGAAGCTGCTGTTGCGGATACTGCTTGTAACCTCCATTGGAAAATATACTTGGAAGAGAACTCACTGGTTGGGGTTCGCTAGCTGAACGTCGACTTAACGCTGGCGGTCTAACACTTGAACTAGTGCTCACTGTAGCTATGGACGTTGACTGTTGATTTCGCAATGTATTTAACATAGCTCCAGAAGTTATTTCTATACTCGAACTTTCTTTTGAAGAATTAAGTGTTTGCTGTAATAAGCTCAGAATCAACCGAATATCTCCCGCCATTGACTGCTCAAGTGAAGTAAGTTTTTGTGTTAATTTATCTATTCTTGAATTTACTTCATCTAGTGGTCGCCCCGGTCCACTATGAAAATCACCTACGAAAAAAAGAAACAATTAATAAATTTCGAAAAGAAATTAATAATAAGGAATGTTTACAAATTATTTGATACAGTTAATAAAAAGTCGACTGATTTGTCATTTTTCAATGGAGGGCTAACGTCTAAATTTGAGAAGGAGAAAACAAAGATTTTGATGTAATAAGGTGTTTAGCGTTTGGTTTCACTCAAACAAAACTAAATATGAATCCGTGGTAATATGCTGGGTCTCGTTGCTTATGCCAAGCTCTTTTTACAGGCCTGAAAGGCTGCCCCCGACCTTCAGACCAGGTATACTGGAAAGAGTACCATTTTTATACTTCTTGAAAAATGGCATGGAGTTGTTCGTAGTGATGCGGTGTAGGGCAAACATGGACTCAATCTATTGGAACCAGGCCTCCGGCATGGACTTTCAAAATGGCGGAAGCCGGCATGTTAACGTGAGATAGTAGCAAAATAAAATTTTATTTTTTGTGAATGAACGGAATTTATTTTTGTATGAGGTAGGGGCTGTACGTAAAATATAACAATAAAACTAATTGCGTTTTGTATGTGATTGTATGGTGATCTTACGAACCGGATGAGGTAAGAGAAGTTCTCGAGATGGATGATCTCCGAAAACTGCAAGATCAAGTGAAACATCTGACAACGCAAGTTAAAGATGCGACAATGTATGAGGATTAACCGTAACAACTAGCATTTCAAAGCCTCTCCAATGCAATCAACTAAGTTTAACCCTCGGCCATTAAAAGAGAGGAAGAAGAAGAATGCAGTCAACTTGCTAAATCAATTGCTCAATCCAGCAAATGAAGTGTCGTAAATCCATATATACTAAATTTATTTTCGTAACACTAGTTTACTGATAATTTTCATTATTTTTTGCAACATTTTAACAAGCGTTTCTATTTTTTAAGTTTCCGGATTTCAAAACGCTTAAATAGATTGGAAACTAGAATCCTTTTAAAACTGGTTGCTTTTGTGTGACTGACAATATAACAATAAACAATGTCATTAAATTCAATACCTTGTGAATTCTGCGGTGGCGATGGTGTAGTATAATGACTAGATGTAGTAGATGCAGCAGGAATGAAACTGGGAGGAAGTGTACTTTCTGCAGCTGCTGAATTCCTTCGTATCGGTTTGGGCTGGTTTATTAAAGTTGTAGTATCTGGATAAATAGATAAATATTCATAAATTTTCACAATATCTATTGGTATAAAAATAATATATATTAACTTTTCATAATCAAATTTTTTATGTTTGACTCTCATATTTAATATCAATTTTGATGGGGCAATAAATCAATTTGGATGGGATTTGTTAATTTTAATTCCGACAACTCCTTACTCCGAAATCACATAAAATGCCAACAATTTAACCCTTTCAGTCATAGTGTACAAAATAGTGTCACCTTTTTTGCTTTCATGTACGTAGTTTAATTCGCTTATTGTTATGGAAGTGTAAATATACGTTTTCAACGCATTTTTCAACGCTGAATCGGAAAAAAACCCTAAAGGGGTGATATTTACCCTATGGACCCCTCGTTTTCACTCAATTTTAGGAGTTGTTTTTATGTAAATTTTAGCGTCAGATTTGGATTCAGCGTCGAAAAATACATCGGAACATATTTGCATTTCCATAATAGAACAAATTGAATTTTGTGACTGAAAGAGTAGTTTTCACCCCATCTTAGGGTCTGTTTTTATGTTTTTTAAATTATTAACGTCAGATTTGGATTCAGCGTTGAAAAATACATCAGAAAAGTATATCTGAATTTCCATAACAATGCAAATTTAATTGCGTGATTGAAAGGGTTAAACCAAACCCCATCAAATTTTTAAAACTGACATCACTTAAGATAAAATGGACCTAGAAACTTCTAACTGGGACCATTTTGTTACAAAATTAATATATCTTTATACTATTAAAAGTATATTTGGTTAAATGTTAAAAAATTTTCTTAGGATATTTTATGAAGAAACAGTTGAAGGTGGTGGACCCCTTTAAAAATATTCCATAATAATTTTAAGTTATTATTAAAATTTGGTTTCAAGTATATAGTGTATTGTAAAGTATAATTAACAATTAAATATCTATAAAAAATTTCAACTCACTTTGTTTGGCAAGATAATCATTACTTGTCAAGGGTTGAAGATGAATTTTGTGTTGCCGTAAATCCGGAAAACTACGCTTAAGATGAGTTAACATACCTATAGGACAAATAAAATAATTTAATTCAATAAAATAAATATGATTTAACAAAAATGATAGTCAATAATATAAGAAACAATGCAGAAGCAAATTATTTCTTTTTATACATTTTTCATTTACTTCCTGATCAAGAATTTTTTAGAAACTATTGAAGAAGTTACTACATATAACAATAAAAGAAGCCGCAGTCTTAAACCCCCTTCGTCTAATAGTTTCAAAATTGAGATACATTAATTATAAATGTAACTAGTTTAATACACATAAGAAGTTACTTTAATTTAATCTTTATTCCGTTAAGTTAATTTTATTACCAAAACACATCTCGCAACTTTGTCGCGAAGACTAGTATTGATAATTTATTACCTGCGATTGAGTTCAATGCTGAATTTTTCATTTTTGGTTCATCAAATTCTAGGTTAAGAGGTGTAACATCTCTACCAGCTTTTTCCGTACTAAATTCCAAAATTCCATGACCACTTGTTCTTCCACTAAAATAATATTATAAAATTATAATTCAGATATATAAACCATTTTTTTTTTTAAATATACTTGCAAAATCCAACGCGTTTCGTGTGCTCTGTATTTCTAATTTTTGAGGTTAGATTTATTTTTTTTTAATTTTGGCGTTATTGATAATCGTATGAGATTTTGCTCCGACAACCGAGTGATAATCATGTGATAATCTTGTGATTAGTATGTGATCTTCATATGATCATCACGTGACAATCACGTGATCTGCATGTGATCCGCATGTGATCATCACGTGACAATCACGTGATCCGCATGTGATCAGCATGTGACAATCACGTGATAGTTAAATAATTTTCAAGAAACAATCTTTTTTAATTGTTGTACTGAAAAGTTACGTGATAATCATGTGATCTTCATGTGATCTTCATGTGACAATCGTGTAATAATCACGTGATTTGCTTACGATCTTCATATGATAATCATGTGATTCTTATATGATATTTAATACGTACTAATCTTCTTCCTCTTGAGCATTATCTTGATGAGGTGGCATTTTTGAACTAAACATTCCTGCAGATTGGCGGTATCTTATTGGACGGAATGGAAATCTTTTCATATCATTCAGTTCCATATCCATTGGGGTATCAACAGGTAGTCTAGTAGATAATGGATCTACTCCCGCTTGTTCTTCCTGAATAGAGATATATTTATTAAAAATATATATTCTTAATAAATTTTTTTTTAATTTTTAACAAAAAGAAATTAGCAACATCTTAAAAGTATTCTGGACCCCTTTCTTATCATAAAAAGTAAATATTTTGGAAAAAAATGTTAAATTTTAGAATTGGAAATCCGATGAAATGGACTGAACATAATTATGAATCTATGTATAATAAAATGAATATTTTGAGTGTTGATCATGCTTTAATTCAGAACGATGTAATCTTTTGCTATAAATTATTTGCAAATCTCATTGATTGCAAACAATTGTTGATGGAATACAAATTGCTTGTGCCTAACAGAATTCTCAGGAATTGTCAATTTGTATTCTATGTAGATATCATTAAAAAAGATATTCTTCTCCACTCAGTTCCTATATGGACTGCAATTAATGGGAACAAGTATCTTATGGATTGTGATATATTTAATAACTCTTTATATAATGTAAAAAAAACTTTGAAAAGAGCAATAATTAGTAACAACTGCGACACTTAGTGCTTGTATTAATTATATAATTTCTTTTGTAAATTGGGTTCGCCCGTTAATTGATCAAATAAAATAAAAAAATTAAAAAAAAATACAAAAATTGTATAATCATAAAATATTCATGGGGGTTCTGAATGCGGAAATGTTACTTGATTCCGACATTATAAAGTTAACATTCTAAAGAGTCTAAAGGCAGATGCACAAATGATCTCGTCAACCTGAGGCGATCACCTCGTGTTTGGAATGCACTTCTATTGGCCTCAATATGAGTAAGAAAATGTATGTTGCTTGCAGACGTCAAAACACTTAATTAGAAGTGCATAACTTAAAAGTACAATGAAATTGAAACTTACGTCTCTCATATTGAATGTTATTTCAAGATTTTGACTGAAATTATTGGCAAATTCTGGATAAAGTGCTAGCACGCTAAGTAGGTCATCTCGATGAATTTTATGCAAATCACAAGATGTGAGAGCACAAACATTGCACGAAGATTTTCCAATTGTTGGATATATGCATGGATTCTCTCCGAAAATGTCATCTTTGCTAAGTATGGCCATCACAATATCATCCTTTAAAATTTCAATATTACCACGCGATATAAAGTACAGTGATGTAAGTACATCACCCCTATGAACCAACGTATCACCTGGTGGAGCGTGAGTTGTTTTGAACTTGAGGGACAATGCTCTACATATCAATAAAGAAAACATATAATCAATTATTAAAATCATTTATTACTGACATAACTCATATACACATATTAATTAATGATTATGGCTTAATTAATGATTATTATCGCTTCGCGCGCCAACCCCCATTCTCTATAATATCGATATCATTTTCACACTACCTTGAGGTAGATATCATAGCGCGTTTTTTGTAAGTTGTTTATCAACACCTTCCCTAACCTCGTCAACTTAATATCTCAGCTTTGTTAAAGAAGTAGCACTTTGTTCACAAAAAATAATTATTATTCATAAAGTAAATTATTTTAATCGTCAGCAGTCGATTGACGTACTAGCATCAGTAAAGTAAGCCACAACCATACCCTTAAATGAAAGTAAAAGATTATTTACCTGAGACATCCTGGACTAGCACTTTGAAAGGCCCGGCAGTTATTTAACAAATTTCTATTGAGATGAAGGCATATATCCGCTTGTAAACATTCTGGAAATCCCTTCAAAACACTGTTCATATCAATACCATTAGTATAAGTCCAAGCGTGATGGAAGTATTCTTCTAATCGTTGGCGAAGGGGATTTGGAATCTGATGAAATTTAATGAACTCTCTAACACGTAACATTTGTGTATGATAGCGGGCTGTTCCACTATATAATCTTTGAATAATTGCTGAGACATTACCAAATATACTAGCATACATGAGAGCTGAAATGCAAAATAAATATGGCTTTAGACAATATGATCCAGTATTATAACTGCAAATAATCTAAAAGAATATTATTTTACTTACATCCGATAAGCATCACAATTATTGTGAAAATTTTTTCTGCATCTGTATTTGGAGCAACATTTCCGAAACCCACTGAGGTCAAACTGCTAAACGTGAAATAAAGAGCTGTCACATAACGACTCTGAAATAAATAAATACGCATTAAAACTAATACAAGAATATATATCATATATTATATTCGTTTTTGCTGTAAGGGAACTAACTCTGGGCGCAAGATTCTATTATGATTTTTAACTAACCATCTTCCTAGTTATCACCTTTTCTAACCGACTTCCGAATAAATACTTATATCAACTGTATTCTGAATTCTCCCGTAGGGGAATCGCAAGTTTTTGAGCGCTGACTTGCTGTCTTTACACTGTGGCCGAGCGCACGAACTCGAGGCCCCGGTATCTGGTTTTTGGTGGAATTCGAGTAGAAAGGATTGTGTGGGAATCCATAATTCATGATTGCGCGTCACAAGATGCAGAGGCTGCTTGCAACTGCTGATGAAATACAGTTGGATTCAGGGAGTTATCTTTGAAGTACCGTAGTGCTTAGTAGGAGCAATCCGAAAAGGGCACGCTGGAACTCTCACCGGATTGCCGGATGGCGAACGCGCATGGAGCCTAAATGTGGATCTCCAATGCTTTGCACGCAGAGGTTATGTATACCTATGATGAAATATTGGATGAAAAGCAGAGAAGTAATCTTTGTTATCTACCGAAGACTTCACATCTCGTTTGCTTACCGGAGTACTAACAATAAGAGAGTTCTTGGACTTGGGCGCACGGACTCAGGTCCAAATTTCTAGAGCTTGTAAATTATGTTCGAAATCGCCAGGCAACCGACTGCGTTTGGCTGCGACAGTCAATGAATCGGGAGACACCTTCGTGGTGTCGAGGCGTCCAATCCAGTTGACATTGGTCATTATAGACAGTTCAACTCGTACGTGAGGATCGAGCATCCAAGCTCTCGAGCTTCCGTATATTAATACAAGTTGAAAGTGAACAGTTCGAAAGAGAAGTATGCCTGCTCGATTAAACGAGGAGGATTCTGCGGGGTAGTGTGGTACGGCCAGGCTTCGACGAATGGGCGTGAATCACTCGGATGCTGATCGTAAGATCGGAAAACGGCGGGTTACTAGAACCGCCGTGTCCTGACCAAGAACTACGACCTTAGGGCTGGTATGCATTTTCGAACGATAAATAAATGCTATGCCTTGGCCCGGTGATGGACTTTGAAACGCGAATGTAAATTTGAGGCTGTCGATCGAGGTGAATCGATCTCCGACTGCGCGATTTAGGAGTTTAGTGAGGAGCAGGATCGGAGAGAAATCTGATTGACTTGGAAAATTCCGAATAGTCACGAGTAGGGGGGGGGGGAGCAGTACCCGACAGGGACGACCTTGCCTCCTTTAATGGAAAGGGTAACCCCCATAGACAAACTGTATTCCGAATTCACAATCCTCTTCCAATAGGATACCGAGTTAACAACTTTTGCCTATTCATTTATATCACTAAATTACATCCCTAAGAAAAATGAGAGGGGTTGTAAGGGGAGGTCTAGGGGGCAAGGGAGTATCAGAGGGGCCAACAAAAAGCAGAGGGAAATTTATCAGCAGTTTATATGAGATGACTGGTTATGCATAGGAGTAAGTGAAGAAGACCGTACAGTAGCAACGTGTTACGTACTATAGAATTGTTAACCTTCTGACAGCCGGGATGACGCCATCTGGCGTCGTTTCATGATCGGCCCACATATACTATTATTAAGAAACATTTATATGGAAAATTTCGAGAAAAATTACACTTTTTTTCAAGGTGAAGCTTGTAATATATTAAAGGAAGAGCAAAATTAGTAGACCAAAGAATAGTTGTAGAAGAGGAATGGGTTTATATCAGAGAAAAATGATGGTATCAAAAGTGTTGAGAATGTACGCACTTGTACCCGCATGTGTGCGTATGTGTGCAGTGTGCATGTGTGTAAGAGGCGGCAACGCCACCTTGTGCATAAAGAAGGAGGATCGCGCAGCGAGCGACATTCCTTACAGAGAAAAAAGTCCAGTTACGGTTACTAAAAGTCCAGTAGGTACAACTAAAATACTCCGACAGATCGTGTCAAGTACAGATGACTCAAACGGTTAAGGCTACTAGAGCACTCGGTATCTACTACCGGAGTCGTCACTACCGGAGCAGATGAAAATACGCATAACCACACACTCCGGTAACAGTTACCAGAATCTCCGGTTAAGCCAACTTATTACAGTCTGGTAGACTGAATTAGATCACTCTGCCAGACTGTATCTACTCTGGTAGTCAACACTGGATATTTGTCTCATTTGGCAGCTTGAAAGCACATACCAGCAAATACACGTTTTCCCTTAAACTATTTCTTTTGTTTGTGCACCTTTGGTTCCCATCCTTCTACCAGCGACATCTCAAGAGGTTATGGGCCCGAACCGAAGGAGTGAGGAAATGAGGCGTAACGAGGTAGGCTCAAGCACGAAGTACAATAGCGTCGATCGCCGGTCGGCAGCTGTCGTTGCGCTCAATTAACTATTAATAAATTGTAAACATTGCTTACCTTAATACTCGGACCACCTGAATCATCACTGCCATAAAATTGGTGAGTATCATTTGCTAAAATGTCTAACCATCCTACTTTACTTTTTAATTTCGGCCTTTCAGCATTTCCTATCGCATACCTGCAAATGTAGAAAAAAAAATAATATTTTAACCAATGATGAAAAACTTTTATATTTTGACTTAATTGCGTATTAGGTAGGTATGTTTGTGAAATATTATTATTGGAATTGTCCAAGTTTCAAGTGTTTCATGTCGTGTTGCTAATAGATATTATATTTTACAATCGGTAATTTCATTCAACACCGCTTAGAGCTCAAATTTTACAAAACTTGTTACTAGCACACTATTATGCAAATAAATCAAATGCATAATAATTAGATAAATCACTTACCATATGCAAGCCATCCAATGAGCAATTAAAGCGAAAGTAGCCATTAATAAAATTAATACTGCAGCACCATATTCGCTATATCTATCTATTTTGCGTGCTACTCTCACCAGCCGCAGAAGACGAGCAGTTTTAAGTAATCCGATTAGCGTAGTAGTCTAGAAATCAAAATTTCTTTTAGTAATTTAATTTAAAAAAAAAAAATTATTTTGTTTTATTTAATTAATTTGTTTCAAACTTATAAGCAGTTCAACTTCAAGCTGATCCCTTTATTACAATAAACGTATGCAAGGAAGTTGTCCCTACTGAAAAATATGACGTCATTTGTCATGTCCTAATTTGGGACTATTTGTGACGTCATATTATGACGACAAAATTGACCCTTAGAAATGTAGCTCAATATTACGTCACATTATGAAGTGCAACATTTTTAAAGTCCGTTTGGTGTCATAATATGAGGTCCTATTGTGACGTGAAACATTTCTGAGGAGCAATTTTAATGTCATAATACGAGGTCATATTATGACGTGCTATTTTTCTAAGAGTCAGTTTTCACGTCATATTGTGACATGCGACATTTCTCAGGATCAATTTTGACGTCATATTGAGACGTGCGACTTTTCTAAGATGTAATAATATGACGTCACAAATAGTCCCAAATTAGGATGATATATGATGTTATATTATGACATCATAATATGACGTCATATTTTTCAGTAGGGGTAGGAAGATCATCGCGCGCAAGCAAAAGGTTAGAGAGAACGAGAGAGAGAGAGAGAGAGAGAGAGAGACTGCATAATCTTATGTTACCCGTTCTTGGAGATTTCTTCTTGCGTAGACACGTGTTAATTATTTCATTCTTAATTTGGGTTTAACCATGAAATGTGTATTTCTGTCAAAGTCTATGTAGAACTTTTTTTAAAATAATTATTCAGTATCATTACCTAGACTTTTTCACGTAACCTATGACTACATTTCTATAAAAAAACTGCCATCTTGAATCCGCCATATTGAATTTAGCAAATTCGGCATCAGATTCGTAATCAGTGACTCCAAAAATTGTTAAGTACAAATTTTCAAGATGATTCGATCATTTAAACGAAGTATGCATCAAAGTACGAGGTTAACGTATCCCAGTGCAGTAACATGAATTTCGTTCAAGCCTCGCACATCTCTAGGTTAGGAACGAGTAGTGTTATGTAAATGTCCCACAAAGCAACGTTGAGACGATCTTTTGGCCAGTCCTTGTTCTTGATACTTGGGTCGGAACAGGCCTCCAGTCATGAGATTCAAAAACACCGAAGACGATCTAATAGGCGATCAACTGCCCCTTTTTAACACTCGCTGAAGAAAAGTGATAAAGGGACCGGATTGCGGAATTCTTCAAGAGAAAACGCATCCTAGCTGAAGCTCAATTCATAGCGGGGAAGGCACCACCATTATCGAAATATCCTGCAAGAACCCTGCCGTCCTGCAGGTAATTGGCGATTTTTCTTGCAGGATTTTTTTGTAGGATCATACTGCAGAAAATGTATTCGAATGTCAGCCATAATTTCCTGAATGATTCCGGCAGGACTATCCTACAGGAAATCGTTTCTACAGGAAAAATCGCTAATTGCCTGCAGGGCGACAGGATATCCTGCATGATGGCCTCCGTTAAGCTTGCCAAACTTACACGCTATTCAGGACCATGAAGGCCTGAACAACTGACAATATCGTTTCAGAAAAAGGTTGGGAGCAAAAAAAGTGATCATTCCTTCGACAAAGTGCAAACAAGAATTTTAAACTAATTTTAAAATATTATTTTTTTAGTTATGAAATAGTACATGCAATAATAAAATAACTCACCTCATCTGTATTAGATCCAAACAATAATAGGTCGAAAGGAATTGCTGCCACAAGATCAATGATAAACCAACCCTTCAAATAATGAACTGCTATTTTGCCTGGATGAGATACGACTTCTTCGTTTCGGTTCACAAATGTTGTCCGGAAATTAATGAGAATGTCCACAATGAAGGTAACATCAACTATAAAAATTGTTTTTATTAGTAAATGAATTCATACCGAAATGAGTATACGAAAAAGTGTTGGAAACGATTAATAGATATCTAATTATAAACGATTACTGAAGCGCTTTTAATACTCTTCCTGCATAAAAATAAAATGATTTTATTACGTGATCCTATTACTAATATGGATAAAATAATAATTTTTAAGCTCAATCCCCCAGTTTAGATGTTATTATTCACATGATAGTCCCTATTATAGGCATGATTTCAGGCTATGAACTAATTATTTTAATTAGATAACAATAAATGAAGATCAACAAAATTAAACAACAAAAATACATAAAAATACCATATATTTGAACACTTCGTTACGTACTTTTATTACGCAGTTTTGTTACGTATCAAAATTACGTAACAAAATTACGTATTTATTTTCAAAAGAGTTGTAAATACTTTGGTAACGAGAATGCCTTCTAGGGTAATCATTTTGTTCCAACCACATAAAAATGCTTTAAGGCCCACACAGCATGAATTAATTTTTTGAATTAATTTCTGAATTAATTCAATGAATTAATTTAAAAATAATGTTAAAAGAAAATAAAATTATTTTTAAATTATTTCATGGTATATTAAAAAAAAATATTGCAGTATTATTTTTTAAATATTTCAAGAAATAAAGAAAAAATTAATTAAAGAAAT
>JAWWEN010047363.1:0-11855 GCA_035582955.1 Sycophila texana
AGCGCGGGTCAATTCGAAATACCAGAACATGGCCATATTAGGCGCATGCCCATATTAGGCACAGGTACCTTATAATTTCTCATCAAACTTACTTTCAAGCTTAAAGTATTATATTGAAGCATATTTTGTGCTCACGAATTTTATCCAATGGAAATAGGAATGTAGTACATTTATTTTTGCAAAAGTAAAAATTTTTCTGACAAAAAAATCTTTTAAAATGAGTAATTACCTTGTTTTTCTTGGTTTTTCTTGAGGCTCGAGTAAAGGACCCGCTGCTATACGCGAGGAACGTCCGCGTAATGAAGACATTCTTTTCCTTGCCCAAGGTACAATGAGCAAAGGAGCTTTGTCTATGGGTACCGCGACTCCATTCGCCCCGGCACGTCGCGCGCACCTTCCATTCTCCCGTTCCACGTACGCACAAGCTCGTAAAGCCGGTACTTATTATCGTCCGACGCGATAAGAACCGCGAAACGCGGAAATGACATGAATGTTACTCTCGGAAGCTAAAACTGACCTATGGGATTCTTCGAGATTCCTTGATTCAAAGCTGAAGCAAACTAAGAAAACGTGGTAGCCGTGTGCGCTTGTATTATTACCATTTATAACCCCTCCATCTATTTATTTATATAAATAGATAGTAAATAAATTTTAGTGACGTTAATACTATTTTGCATTTGTATAAAATTATGGTGTTATGAATTCTTACATTCTTTTCTCTTATCTGGTCACCTGTTATACTAATATCATGTGGAGCAAGATTGAGATGGTTAATTGACATAAAATGTTCACAACTGACTTTTAGGGTTTTATTGTTCCTCTTAATTTTTACAATTAAAGTTTTTTCGCAGACTGCAAGAAAGTCGTCTCATATTGACTTAATAATAGGATTCATACTTACTATATTTTTACATTTATTTAAACAAGGATATCTAAAAAAGTATTAAAGATAAGTTTGCATTTATACAGATTACAAGAAATAGTGATAAATGTGTAAAATAAAATGGACATTTTACGAGAAAGTACAAGAAAAAAGGTATGAGTCACCTAATAATTTCGATGTATCCTAACATCAAAATGGAGGTCTGAAAGGACAGAATAACAGTCGAGGCGATCGAGACCCCAAACCAATTCATATTCCGATAGCATTAACGCCGGCAGTATAAGAAAGAACGATTGCCCGGGAAAACGAGCGCCGATAAAGAAAAACCATAGGCGTCGTTACCGTTTAAGAATGCGAAGGAGAAAACCAGCCTCCCCGTCGTACTGGCAGACGAGACTACCTCCTCGGGGGTTCGCCGCGAGAATGGACACGAGTAAATCTCGACGGAATGGAAAATCGAAACTATAAAGGCGGCAATGCGTTATTTTTTAAAGCCAACGAGATAAGGCAATCGAGGGCCGTGGTAGGCCTTATTTCCGTCGCGCGACGCGCTTTTCTCACATTGTTTTATAGCCACCGAGATGTTTTGTCGCGTCTACTGGCGGAGACTTTTCTATACCGACGTTTATCTTTACGTGACTTTAAATAACAGCCGTTCGTTCGCGCTATCGCTGAAAAAAATTCTTTACTGCCATTGAATCGCTTACTTAAGAAGTCGATAATTAATTTCGTTAGAGTCAGATAATATAATTATTACGGTATATAAATTATTTTTATCGACTTCTATAATATACCTTAAAATAAACTCAAGACATTTAATAATACATATAATACGAGCGTTTTATTTTATTTTATTTTTGTTTACTACACTGCAAGAATTTTCTTGTAAGAATCTCGGTGAATTTCTCTTTAAAAATTATTAAAAATTTCAGTAATATATTTACCGGAATCTTTCTATTTTTTACAAGAAAAGCTCTGTACAAATTACGCGGACTTTTCCGTAAAAATGACAATGAAGCTCCTCGTAAAAATTCAGAGGCTTTTCTTGTAAAGGCTTCACCAACAGTCCAAGTTTTAGCTAAAAAAAATACAGAAAGTTTCCGTTCCTCGATTACGTTTCACACGTAGTTTTTATGGGAAGCTGCACCATAATTTTTACGAAAAAATGTTCTCAGTGTACTTTCTAATAAAAAAAATGAAATTTAAATAGCAATGAATAATCCACCGACTTTTTGTCACTATATATACGCATCTGTTTTGGTGAATTGCAAATAGCAGCCTTACACAGAATAAAATCAATCGTAGCAGCATCGACTGAAAAAAAATTTAACGTTTCGATATAAAATAGCCCTTTTATTTGCAAGTCGAAGGGAGAGGGGGTGGTTTTGCTCGAGCTCGTGGAAATCCGGCGATCGATCGCGGGCGCAATCGGCGATACGGCTCGTAAAGCCGTAAAAACAACGCGACTAGACCCAATGGCTCCTCTCCTCAGCTCGCCCGCAAAACTTTCGCCGTATAACCGCAAGTTTCGTCAAAAAGGTGCGGCCGATCGGTTTTTACGGCACTCGTCGAATTACGCGAGGAGAAACTTGCTAATTCGCCTATTCTTAACGAAGAAACTTCTTTGCATTCCGCGCACACCCGTAAGAATTCCGAGAGGATATTGGACAGAAAAAAATATTCCTTTTCATCAAAAAGTATCGAGACATTCGCCGTGCAATAAAATAGGTATGCCTTTGCGAAACTCAAAATGTTTCCTTATCTCAAGTGGCTTCAAGAAATGGGCAGAAAAAAAAACTTTCTTTTCGCCAAAACGATGCTAATTCCTCGGGCAAAAATTATTGCGCGCTAAAAGTCGCGTGGCTGGCACATGGCGTATTGGACTCAAAAGTAATTCGGCGACGTGTGTGTTCCGCTGCTGATGGCGATAGGAGCCGGAGGCTAGAGCTACGTTCGTGGTGTACTGATGGACAACAGTCAGTTTTTTTTTTGCAATGCTCGGCAAACAGAAATTAAAACGTAGTGCGGCGAGGTGTAAAAGAGTGCAAATTATACGCTGGACGTGTATCTCGAGTGCCTTGTACACAAGAGCCTCCCAAGAGTTTTTAGAATAGTCACTGACTCGTATTACGGGACGTACGAGTTTTTTATGAGAATAGATTCAGAACTCTTTTTAATAACCTACTTCTTCATTGAATAATTTGGGTGAAATATTTGCTGAGTGGTACTGTTACAAACGAAAGTAATTTATGCTCATGGATGTTACGACATGACACAAATATACGCCTTATTTATTCGTTACATGTATAACCATTGTAGTAAACGTTTTACTTTATTTTAGTTTATTTTAAATAAATCTAGATAATTTATCACTTTTGCATCGTAAAAAAAAATTTATATAAAATTCAATACAAATACCACCAGGTATCACCTACCTATAATAGAGCTACTCAATAAAATTGTAATAATTTTTCCTCAAAAATTTGTTGTTGCAAAATATATATTCGCAAGAAGTCTTATTACAATTTTATTACAAAAATATGTGATCAAAACTGTAAAATAACACCCTCTAAAGTTCAATTTGTGAAAAACTATACTAAAATTAGTGGTCATTGTTCCACTAAACACTCGTGGAGCTCGTCCTACTAATTTATAGTGCAATATAGCAATTTTTCGTTAATTCAATTTTATTAGATAGCAAAAAGCCAATCACAAGTAACAAGACTGTTATAATTACACTTACAACAAATTTCTTTTTACTAAAAGTATGAAAATTCACTGGTTCAGAGGTCAGTACTTGCAGTCGAAGTTTGGAACGCGGCGATGGGAACGCGTGCGGGAGAGCCTGCGGCAAATATAATTCGTCGGGGGAGGGACCTGGGGGGGAGGGAGATACTCCGGCCAATCGTCGGCCGAGCCGAAGCACCGCTAATTAGCCGCCGCGATACGCATCGACCGTGACCCGAGCGCGCGCGCTGCCGATAGGATAATGCGTTATGCGCGAGCGCGCCCGAGTTTCCACTCCGGCATGGCGGATGTTTTCCTCGGCATTAGCATTTTTTCCATTTTATTTAGAGAAATGCAGACGAATTTTCTTTTTAATTTAATTTTACTATTCTGATACGAGGCGGGTGTATACTTTGAGGGAGGGCCTACTTTTTTACAGTTTTTTTTTATTCTAGTTTAAATTATAAAGTATATAGTGATTATCAACTAATTATTTCGAGGAAATACATTTACTAAAATTTTTATTGGATGAGTCATATAAATATTTTTATAATTAAACTCGACATTCCCACGAGGTAATTACGAAACGCCTAGTCTTCTTATTGTTTTGTTGATTAGAAAAATGTCGGTATCTTTTAGAACCTCCACAACAGGTACATATATATCTAATCTGGTCTACCCAATTCAGGTAAGAAATATCGATTTAAAGCAACGAACCGACGCGCTAATAAGTGCAGCGGTAGTCTACTCGGATTTTATGGCTTGTTCCAAGGAGTTATAAAATTCTAAGCACGAAAACTCGCTCATCCCCTTTAGCCACCCTTCTCGTCCCAATCAAATCAAAAGCCGATAAATAAAGAACCTGTAGGAATCGTGGGTGGCCCGCCTTATTTCTTAATTAGGACCCATAACTACAAGCCCCGCGGCACGCGCACAATAAACCAGAAGCGACGGTCCGCCCCTGCATTGTAATAATGCACTACCTTCGCGTACGCAGGAGCTCCCGAGGCACCATTAATTATTTTAAAACTGTTCGAGTTTAAAAAATAAATCGGGGATTTTGAACTAAAAATATTTATTTATGTATTCGTTTATTTATTTAGTACATTAAGCAGACCTATTAGTCCTTTATGACAAAGATGAAATACAAAATATATTTATAAAATGCAAAATCAAAAATATTTTATTTATTTATTTATTTAAATCATTAAACGGGCTTCATAGCCCTTAATTACAAAAATTATACTTAAAAAATGCAAGCATTAATAAATTTCGAAAACTACATTACTAAAATATTAAATTTCTAAAACTAGATTACTAAAATACTAAATTACTAAAAAAACATTACTAAAATACTAAATTACTAAAAGTTATAATTGCAAAGTACATACACAGAGACTATATAATTAGTATGTTGCCACAAGAGAGCGCAAAGAACTTTCGAACAAACCAATCTGGTCTATATTACATATAGATGCATGAAGAGTGTTCCAACCTTGTCTAAGGCGACTGGTAGCAGAATAAAAACCTGTGTTAGATGTGTAAAAAATTGTAGAATATGAAAATACAGTAATTCTTTCATATTAATATTATATATAATATTATTGCATTTTCTATTTTATCAGGCACTCTATTAATTATATCAGGATCAAATCTGAAGGTTAAAATTTTTATTAAGTATTTTATTACGTGGATATAATATAGATTTTATTATAGTATTATTATATTAATCCATATTCTTTTATTTTATTACAAGAGAAGATTTTTTGCTCATATCAAAACTGATGAGACCATTACATGATTGGTTTTATAACTCTACTATAATATATTATTATCAAATGCAAAGTAATTAAGTAGCAAGATTAATGAAACATCATTAATACAATAAAAAGCTGATTGCATTCTAATTTTAACGAAAAAATTTGTCAAAACTGTTATAAAGAGTCCATTTAAAAGGTACAAGCACGTCACCGAATTTAACGACGCTTTAAAAAAAAAGGCTTAACGGTTCCTCTCGAAGAATTTATCGGGAAAGCTCCGACTATACGCGCACGCATGCATTTAGTGGCTTGTTGTGGTACTCGGAGCGACGTCATTACTCCCGAAGGAGGCGGAATATCGTTTGCATTCGTGATGCGCGGCGCCTCGGCGGCAGGCCACCGAATGCGTCCGCGTATACCTCTGGTGCGCCGCCGAATATCGATTAATTGGACACGCAGAGGGAGAGAGAGTAAGTAAGTTCCGCGGGGCTACGCCGACGATTCACTTCATTTGGTTGGATGATTTATCGGCGTATAATTCGCCTGTCGGCCCACCCAACCAAAATAGTCCTCCACGACAGTCTCGTCGACAGGCTCCCGCGGGATAATAAGCAGGTGCGTGGGAAAAAATTCACTTAGTCGTGGCGATTTAGATTTTACGCTTCACCGCGAGCCGCTTTTCGTCGCATTATCGTATGTAAAGTAAACTACGGTGCATTAAATTTTATAAGAAATATTTTTTTTTCATACCTCCTCCGGAGGGCCATTTTTAAACGTCTCGCCCGCAGATTGAGATATTTATCTATTTAATATCTAAATAGAATCTCGTTATGGAAAATCTTGCAGATTTATAATTTTACCCGGAGTGACAAAGTATTATACGGAGACAGCCGCGACCACTGAGTCTATATATGTATATTATATATCCAGCATCCGGCGAGCCGCGGGTTAAATTACATTTGGCATTTTTACCCGGCGAATTTTTGAAAAATCACGGAATGAATCGCCAAAAATAAAAGCATAGTACGGTGGTAGCTTAAGCACGGCATTATTTATGTAATAAGCAATTCGGAGTTTCCTACGGTGAAGCGCGCGCGCGCGCGACGTAATGAAAACGGCAAGCGCACACGCGACCATTTTAATGACCTCGCCTCGATTATATCCCAATGCATATTGATGAATCTACCGCGGCTACTCCTCCTCCTGCAATTGATTTGCCCGCTAATTGTGACTAACCGGTCGCGGCGATTATTATTATTACATATATTATTATTATATTATTCCTTCTCTTTTTTACTATTTCCATTTTCTCAGCTGCCTCGCGATGCGATAGTTTAGCGGTATCACTTATTTGCGCCGCGTATTATTGCATTTGGATTGTCGGAGGATGCAGATATACAATTTTTATTCCGACCACACTGAAATATTGTAAGTTAATTTTTTTAGCTTCTTCCAAAGCACTTATTAAGATAGTCTTAATGAGCTTACCTTCGCTTTTTTATTTTTAAGATAAGTATACTTTTAGCTCAAACACAATGTATATTTGGCATTCGTTTTGCACGTCGAGAAAAATTATGTTGTAGTAAAAATTTAACGTAGTTAATTAATTATTATAATGAGGTAGAAATAAGTAACTTATACATATAATTATTTAAATAAAAAGTGCTATCGTATTTATGATAAGCGAGAACGATAGACCACCATCATCCACTTTTGCTTCTGTATAATTGCGCATCCGAATATATGTTATAGTTATAATTTACCAATTGAATCAAGTTATAATTCAAATTAAAACTGTTGGAATTTGTATTGAAAGATGCGAAATTCGATCCACCTATATTTACGTCGCATCGAAGAAAGTTTACACGGAAATGCCGCGGTAGAGCGAAACTGGCCTCGCAGCCGCGTCTGAAATGAAAAAAAAAAGAGTAAAGAGTAGCGTAACACTTGTCTCTCAAGCCTTCCGACAACATAATCCCCTGGTAATATCTCCTTTTAAAATTCACCGGCGCAAGATCGGCCACGGTGATCCCAAAGTTAATCGGCCTGTCGGTGTCGATTTGGGAAAAGTCGCGAGCAATTTGACGCGACGTAAATGACGCTGGAGGAGGGCGGACAGCTACATCGGCTCGCGCGTGTCACTCCACCGCCTTTCCTTACTATCCCCTTTTTTTTTTTATTCAAGAACATTTCGCGTTGCTGGGATAAGCCGCGTGTGAAGTGATTTGCCAATCGGTCGATTCTGGCTACCTGTCTCTTTTTTATAAGTGTATAAAAAAATTGAATATTGCGATAATTTTTATTTCAGTTTTTTATATATATCGAAAAAGTAGAGAAACAAAGAAGTAGAGAAGTAGTAATTGAACTGAAAAAAAAAATGAAAATGTCAGAATAATATTTAACATTCGTATTGAATTTGTTTCTATAATAATTAAAAAAAAGTGAAGAATTACGAGTAACACTAGCACACAGCAGTATAGTACGAGTGCGCTAAAAGAACGATAGCAGTCAGGGGATAATTAACGCGACGTCGGACGTGTGTCATCACTCCAAGTCCTTTTATTCGCGCCCCATCGTCGTCGCGTCAAAATCGGCCGAGTGCTCGCGCCCCGTCGCTGACGTTTTATCAATTGAATATCAGAGCCCGAAGAATGTCAAGTGGCTCCTCGTGCCTGTCAATCGAAATATAAACGGCCGAGCCGTCACGGCCGAACTCCGTCTCTCTCGTGTTTGTCTGACCTAAAAAATAGCCGAGAAAAAAGGGCGAGATTATAAGCACGACGGATCCCTTATCGCCGTACGATTTATAAGTTTATCAGACACAATGGGTCAGATCAGATAACGCGATCGCACTTTGTGAGCGCCGCCTCGTTACTTTTTTTCCACACGATTTTTCTAACGAAGAAAAGTACCTTACAAAGAAGGTATATTTGATTTGCAATTTTTAGAGCACTAGAGTCAAGTAAAATCTAAATCTTAGGGTATCATACGTTCGATATACCTCAGATTTTTCAGATTCTGGAAGAGTTGCATTTTTTTTTTTGGTATTTTAAAAATGGTAAATCAAATTAGGCCTTTTTGGAATGTGGTTTTCTTAATTAAAAGCGACGATAAGTCCATTATTTACCTTATTGAAAACAAATTTTTTAACAATAACACTAATAACAACCACTAAATATTATCACAATGTTACTCAGAAAAATGTTGTTCTCAGCACACGGCCAGAGTGGAATCGCTCGAGGCATGCACTTTCATTGAAAATGACAAGGAGTAATAATGGAAACTGTTTACTCGTCGACGCGGAATCCGAGTGACGAGCATTTAATTGAAAAAGGAGAAAAAACAACGATAAATGCTCGTCGACTCCATGAATAATTCATAAATATTCGTCAGACGCGCGAGCGTCGGTAAAATGATTTAGCACCGCGGACGTTCAATTAGTTTGTCGATGCGCGTAGGAAGCAGCGGGAGCGAAAAGGAATCGTAACCCCGCTTAATCGACGAGCATTGACGCCGCGAATTAGTCATCGTCGCAGCTCGCGACTGCCCGGGAGTGGGGAAAAAGTGTCGCGAGCCGCTTTTAAACGCTTCCGGCCGCCGAGTGACTTTAGCTCGATCCTTACGCAATTCAACTTAATCAGTAGCAAAAAAAAAAATATCATCTCATAAATTAAGAATAAAATTGAATAGAATAGTTGTTTATTGTAAAAGGCAATATTTACCAAATTTAAATTTATTAACTAATTCCAAATAATTTATAAAAACAATATACGTCACCGTTTTTAATGAAGAAAAAAGGTCTATTACCTTTAATAAGTATATCCAATCATCAATTAGTACATTAAATGTTAAATTTTCTCATTTTTGCATTAAAATTAATATAGAAGTGTAACTTAAAAAATTAACTACATTTTCACCAGTACACAATATAAGTAGTACCATAAAATATTCTTTTCTTGAATATCAATGCGTATCACACGTATTTTGGATTTTAGATCCAAACGCGTCTTTATCAGCAACAAGCTTTGTTAATTACATATAAATTCAACTAAAAAGATTTGCACTTCATAAAAAAAGTCCGCCCGAATTATCAAAGCAAAGATCTCCGAGGAGGTCTGGTGTCACGTCTGAGCCACGCTGGCCCCCTCCAGAATATCCGCGGTGGTCGAAAAAAGTCCCCGATTCACCGAAAAGCGTCGGCGTTTCTTCGGGCGAGCACCGGGTCGGGGGCTCGTCACGTGAGTCACACGGAACTTAGTCATACGAAACTGCGCCGAGCAAGCGCGAAGCTATAGCCGAGAGAATCCGCACAAGAGCGCGCGAGTCGCACTTTTAGGGCGCTCGGCTGCTCGCGCGCTCTCAAGGGGGGCAATACGAGACGCTCCTAGAGCCTGCCTTATCTCTCTCCATCTCTCGCCTACCCCCGCGCTAGTCTTCCGATCGATCGCCCGGCGAGACATCTTGTTTGTCGATTGACCACGAAACTGCTCTTCAAAATTGCGCGTCTCGCGTTACGCCCCTGCACGCCCGAGACTCCTGCCGAATTCTGACTCTGGAAACTACAGGCAACCCCTCTTCATATCCTACCCTTCCTTTTCAGATTTCCTTTGTCGACGGCGTGAATCTTTCGGTCTCTTATTTTACGTCACTTTCGCGTAAAATACTATACAAGAAGACTCGTGTGCTCCGAGGAATAAACAAATCTCTATTTAAGACGAAGAGAAAATCTCGGCGAGAAAGCGACTCATTCAGCTCGATGGTGCTTTGGATTTAGCCTTTTCCGCCAGCCCGAGGCGAGTGTTGAGGCTCTGATGGGGTGTGCGCTTGTTTTTTACTCGGCGACGAGGCGCGCGAAAGCTCATTGACCGAGCGCCATGCAGTCACGCGCTTTCCTGGTATTATGATTAGGCTTCTGCATAAAAGCAAGAGGAGTGTAAAAAGCGACACGAACTGACCTTTTCACGCACGAGCTCGGAGCGCGCGTTCACGCCCGTTCCGTTCTGGCTTCGCATTACCGCGCCCCGCATAGCCGACTTCAATTATGAGCATTTTCACCGCCGCCTCGATTGTTCCGCCGACAAACGAAGCTCCGCTGCTTTACCTCTTCATCAATTTGGCCCTGTAACAAAGTCTTTAAAGCGTTTCCTTTAATTATTCGCTACTAATGTTATCTCCGTCCAAATTTATTATATTTATTTATTTACTGCAGATTTTAATTGAAAAGATAATGTGAAATTGCACAGCGCATTCTTCAAAGCTTCAATCTAAGCAACATTCATTAAATAATGGAAAGATTTACTCGAGAATAGTTTTGGAACAGTGTTAAAGGTAAACCTACATTTAAGAATAGGTCTCGTGTCTTCGAGTATATCTCTTCGTCTCTTAAAATGCATATATTTTGTACACTTTGTTACACTAATCCATATTTATGAACTAATTGTTTGTATGTTAAACCTTACCGTAACATCCAAATAATCATAATTTCTTATGACTCCAATTTTATGGTGAAGTTCGAATAAGATAACTAAATCGATCGAGTAATATGCGAGATTTGGAAGCATAATCCTTCTATTGTAAACGAATAATTAGTGGATGAAATATTAAAAATAATAAAAAGTAAATTATTTTATAACTCCAACCAGATTTATTCACTAAAAAAAATACACAATCTATCTACTCCCAAAAAGTTATAAGGATTTATCAAATGTAACACCTCGATTGTTAATTTAATAAAGGAAATAATTCTCTTACACTTACATATGTTAAAAAAATGTAAACAACATTTATACAATATTCTTGACGAATAACTTCAATAGAATTAGAAACTCTTTTATCGGATACTCATTAATCTTCTACATACGAAGAAATGCAGAAATAGAAGTGCTAATTCACTGTTTATATAAACGACTTTTCACATATTTATATTTGGATAGAACAGTGCAGTAAAACACAGATGTCCCGAGACTAAACGAGTGCATTACTCACTCGAACTGCGCGTCGGCGCGAGGCTCGTGTTTGCCGCGCAAATAAGTCCGCGGGCTCCTACGCGAAGCTTGCGCGCGCGCGCTAAATTTTCAAACGGCCGCGTGTTTTGCTCGTACGTATATACCGTACGCGGTTAAACACAATTTGTCGACAGTGTTTTCCAGTTCGAGGGAGAGAGGAGGACGAGAGAAACGCGCCGACCGTGAAACAAGAGCTTAACAGCCCCCTTCCCCGCCACCCCCGCCGGCGGCCGAGCCCGCGGCGGCGATTTACTCTTCGAGAAAGCGCTACGTGATCCAGCGACCAAACAATTCCGACTGCAGCGCGCAGGAAGATGCATTATCCTTTCGCTCGCACGCGACACACTCACCGCTTTTCGGCTGGCCCGGGAGACTTTCGTCCCCGGGGTAAACAGACAGTCGTACCGAGAAAAAAATTTAGTTGGATCAACGATCGCGCTGTTAAATACTTCCAACCAAAAAAAAGCTGTTAATTCAACA
>JAWWEN010047374.1:0-11851 GCA_035582955.1 Sycophila texana
CTCTTACCGTTGCGTCAAAAAAAAATCGCAAAAATGATATGATTTTTTCCCGTCGGGACCCTACTACCCCCTTAAACAGGTGAAAAATGAGGATTGAGAGCGGACGACACGCCGCGAGCCGTCGTCCGTCCTCGGCGGACTACGACGAGCCGTGGTCGAGCGATGCACCGCGGAATATCCTTGCATGGGACGTCGCGGCGATGTTGCGCGTCCCGGCGAACAAGGACGATTGATGTCACGCCAACTGCGGCCTTTTTTTTACAAGCGGCGAACTTAGGGGCGAACGATTTTTACGCGAGTTGCGCGTTATTTACACTTTTTACTATACTATATACAGGCACTAGTCTATAGTATCGTAAAAATAAGTACTTTAGAAACGTAAAAATATGTAATAGTTTACATGTAAAAAGAAACATACTAATATAAAACGCAAGCATTATAATTTTAATAATTGTTATATAATCATTTTTCAAAGAATTTCGAGATAAAGAGATAAAGTGTTTCCAGCTGGAAAGAAGTTTCCGACAATTCTTGAGCCCGATAAGATTGCAAAAGTAATAAAACGGCAATCATCGCGATCTCGACGACAGTACCAGTGAACGAAATTTCTGAAAAAAATTGTTAAACGTCATCCGCGCTGCAACTTGAATTAATTCATCAGCATGTAAATCACAACTAATAAGCGACGGAATTTATTGCATTTTAAACTGAACTATAAGAGGAAAGATTAAAAAAAAAAAAGAAAAGAAAAGGCGGCACGAATGTTTCGACGAAGAGCGTCAAGCTCAAAGGACTCCTTCGCGAAATTCCGCGTCTCCTCGCATTTTAAGTCCCCTGATAAAATCTAATAAGTTGTCCCCGACGCAGAACCGCAGCAGAGAGGCAGCTCGAGTGGTCTCCCTTTCCCCTGCATGCGAAGGCTGCGCGCGCCAAGGAGAAAGGGATAAGGCGCCCGCACAAAGACGCCAGAGAAATGGGGGCGCTCTGGCCGAAGGCGCGAACTTTTGGCCTTTTTGTATATATACGGTCATCGCTCGGCGACGGTCTAGACGCGGATTAAGATAATCGCCAGATGATTTCAGCGGGTAAACGCCGAATGAGGGCCCCCTCCTTACGCTCCAGATTCGCGGTCCACGCCTCGGTCCACGCGCTCCGCGGCCCTCGCCGAGAGTACCGCGTGATTCCGAGAGAATCGCGGTCGCCTCGTATCCGCCCAAAGTGACTTAGACCGTTTGCGAAATCCTTTTTTTTTCTTTTTGTTCGCGATCAATTTTTTTTTCTTGTTTGTTCGGTGAAAATTATTTAAGTGAGACACTTTCACTTTTATTCGATTGCGCGAGCGACGCATTTGGCGCCGGTTATGTCACTCATTTAGTTGGGTTTATGCTTTTGTTACGTTTTGTTTTTTAAGAGCCTGCGCCGTTGTTTGACGATCTTATCTTAACAGAAAGAAAATTAAGCCGCGCGGAAAGTTAATGACACCTGAGAGCGTTTCTTAGGATTTTGGTAAGGACGACTATTCATGCCGGCTGTGTAATGACGCGAGACAAAGGGAAAGATCTGAGATAGCGAATAAAGATGACTGTCATGCCTGCAACTCACGTGCTTTTTCCAAAACGTTTGCCTCGCTCCGCTGCTATGTTTATTGTACTCTAATGCTATTATCGTAGAAGACTTTTATAAAAAAAAATTATCTAAACGTACATCTTATTTCTAATTAATTATGTTCATCGTAAAATTTGAATTTAAAAATATGCGTCCGACATAAAAGTGTATGTAATGCTAATATTTGTTTATTTATGTGTTTACTTATTAGATGGGCTGAAAGGTCCTCGGAAAGGTCCTTTATATATTCATGCAAAATTAGTGCAAACCGCAAAGTCAGTATATATATACAAGGCGTGAGAAGATGTCTAAGTTGTCTGGAAAACAATTCCATTACATCATAAAAATCTATTAAGTTAATTAATTAGTAATTCATCATGAACTCCGAATTGAAATATGGTAAAAATATGCATCAAATTGAAACATCAGATAAAAGTAGATACGATAAAATGAAATATGCATTGTATATATCGATTAAAACTGACCCGCCGCATTCTTTAACACACAACAATCAAACCTAACGTACGAACGTCGGCCTCAAAGATTAAAATTCCACAAGCGCCACTGAGCACACAAAACGAAGACTCAAATCCTCTACATCCTCATCGCCAACTCTACGACCACGGCAACGGAGTATCAGGGCACTCCAGCCCATAGCCCCGTCCCTGCACGACAAAAAGGACGGCGCGGAGCAAGTGTATAGGGTCGGAGGGATCAAGCACGGGATGAATTCGGGATGCGCGTCCGGCGGCCACCCGAGAACAGGTATATAATACATAGTAGGCCGCTGCATCGCTGCCCCCAACTACCAGCCTCGGGACCGCAGGTAGACGTGCCGAATGCGTAACGCCCGCGAGTTTTCTCTCGGCGGTCGATTAACCCCGTCTCGTGGCTTCGTCGATTAAGGTACTCTCTCTCTCTCTTCCTTTTTTCGGTCGAGGCCTCGCCGATCGCTCGCCTTGAACTCGTTCCTATATATCGCCCGGCCGGACCCACGGTATCGGCTCGCTCGCCGGACGATGCTTATCGACGTGATAAGCCTGGTCTCGAAACCACGTCGCTTCTTTGTCCCGTCGAGGATCTCGAACGCCGGCCGAACGGCTATGACTCGGTGACCTCGTTCCGCGGGCCCAGCGCGCGGCGGAGGCGTTTTTTTTATTTGTTCGGCGACGATGCGGGGGATTTGAAAGTGTAATTTTTTTTTTTCGTTTTGTAATAACGAGAGCGACGATGAAGACCTAACGAGAAGCGATGCTCGTATAGGATCGTGTCGTATCGGGCGACACATTGTTTACACTCGGAATTTCGTACGCGCCGTAACGACGATTAATGATTTTACATTTTTTTGCATAAATTACGCGAGCGCGCACGCCTTTGCATAACAGCGCCGCTTTTGTCGGGCTCTTATTCAATATACAGGTTGCCCACATTATTATTTTTTTTTTTTTTTATTTGCATTAGAAATTGAAATTTACGCGCTAAATGATTAATAAACCGTTGATCAATCCTGCTATACCGCTCTCAGCAAACAAAAACGAACAGATGAAAAATGCGCGCGGATCAGTGAACGATGACTCGTTCGTAAAAGGAAACAAAAGAACCATCCTCGAGCAAAAGTTCAGCATCTTCGTGGCTCCTCGCGAGCGCCGATCTAAACGTCCCATCGGCGAAATCGCGGCTTTATAAGTGCGGTTATACGGCGTGCAGTTTCTGGCGCTCGAGGTGAGAAAAAAGGCGGAGAGGCGCCGAAGTGCCGCTCCTCCTCCTTTTTCTCGTCTGCGATGCCAGCATCGCGATGACGCGAGGGGCAATGCGCCGCGATAAATTAGCTTAATGCTCCTCTCGCTTCGTGATGGATTTTAATGGTATTAAGCGGACGCGTTTCGATTCGCACGCGCCGATGTATGCCTCGGCGGAGGAAAAAAGTTCGACTTGCACCGGCGCCGAGATGAAATTGATGAGTGCGATGAGGAGCATTTAAATGGACGCGAACGATCGGAGTGAATGCGTTTGTAAATTGGAGGCATCGGCGTGAAAAATGTGTGCTCGCGGGCTTTCTATTCGGAGGTAAATAGAAAGTTTAATGGTCCGGTATTCGCAGCCCCCTGTACAGTATAATCTTTTAAACTGCTATAACGCTTTTAATTATAGATAGTCTCGTACGTTATATAGTTTGATGACTTATTTGTAAAAATATGAAGAAATTATATATATTTTATTTTAGCATTTGACGGATGAATCGCCGATTTGCAAGAAAAATACTTGTTCATTTTTATTGAATTTAAGATTAAAAAATAAACAAAAGCTCTTACATAATACTAGCTTAATTCTAATGCAACTAGGTAGGGCGCGCAGCGGAGTAAACTTAATAATATCTTAATAATTTTTCTCTAAAAAGTACTTTCTAGCTGTGCATGAATGGGTTGTACTTTTTCGTCTTGTAAATTGAACGTGATCCAATTTCTACGTAGTTTGTATATATAGCCAAAACCAGAATTACCAAGATAAATCCTGTTACGCAGGGATCAAAAATAAAATAAAATGTTGAACACGCGATAACGACATAAGTGTATATGATATTTTTTAATTTAGTGCGTCTACCGGTTCCGATATAACGAATTAATTATGTAATGAAAGTTTTCAATTTTAAACATTTTATACGAAAGAAAATATCTATATCACAATGAAGTTTTCAATGTTTCTTTTAGAATGGTAAAGTATCAGGACGACTCGTTTATCCCATGAACATTTAAATGTGAAGAAGAAGAATGATTCTTTTTTTTAATATAATACTCTATAAAATAAATGTGTTGAATAGATTACCGCAAATTTTTTCTAGTCGTTGGATCTGCTAACGTGATATTTTTTTTGTAAAATTCTTACATATGACGAAAATTTCTACTACATAATGTTTTATACACGCAAAAATGATAACGCCCTTATTTATAGTCTAATTTTATAGTCTAAAAATAAAACACCGATAAACTCCATTCGTTTATTTAAAAAATTGTTTATTTTTTACATAATTCATTAAACGATTTGGAGTAGAATTCCACTCTACCATACATTCAAACGCTAACAGAAATTAAGATAAGCTTCGTTTAGAAACTCGCATTCAAATTCGTTATCGAAGCTTAATTACTTTCTCCAGGCCGCACACCGCTGAGAAAAAAAAGCATTCCTCCGTCGAGACAGTGCATCAAAATCAAATTCATCGCCGTCATTTTTCAGCCCCACCTTAGCACCGCTAATCGTCGGGCTATTTATAGCGATAATTGCGCGCGTAATTCACGTCCCAGGAGTCACGTCCCCAACCGCCGAAAGCGATCGCTTCCTAAATCCACTTACTTTTTACCCCCCGTGTGACAGCGACAAACCGCAACCGCGGAAAAAGTGCCGTCGAGGCAGGAAGCGGCCGCGAGGCGACTTCCCGTTAAAGACCGGCCGTGCGCCGACCATAAATCGGTCCTACTTGTAGGAGGGAAAAAAAGCGGGGCGACGATGTCAACGGGCCGATCGAAGGGGTCCGATCCTGCTCTCGCTCGTGTCCGACCTCGGGAGGTCGAGTGTCCCGGAACGGGATTTCCTTGCGTCGCGTTGCGCAATCGGAACTTCCACGAGGCGGAGCCGATCATGGATCGCAGGGTCAACGAGACACGAGCGAAGTTTTAAATCTTTGCCGGAGGACTGAGTAGTACTTCGTTCGAGAGGAAGGTCAATGTATCTTATGGGGTATCTTGATGAATTCGATTGACCTGGATCTGTACGATACATTTCTTTTACTGATTGAATTAAATATTTGATTTGTTAAATTCAATTCGTTCTGTAGATAAACAGTCCAGTCAGGATAATTAATGATTTTCATTATGCTTCATTGATATATAAATTATTTATAGTACACGAAGAAAAATTCTCTTTTAAAAATTGTAGTAGTCAATCTTCTTAGCAGACTGATATTATATAGGAAAAATTGCAACCGATTCTTTTAAAATTTACTGTAAATCTAACAAATATTGCTATAGCTTTTGTAAATTTAAAGAAAAAGACTATTGTAATTTTTCCTATAATATCAGTCTGTGACGATATTAATTGATTGACTATTACAATTTAAGAATATTTTAAAGTATGTCTATTGTAATTAATAATTTATGCAAAAAATTACTTTGATGCCGGTAATTTTAGTCATTTGAAATCTTTAGGAAATAAGGTTTAACTTTAAATTAAAATGGGGTTATAGAGTAAATCAGATTGCTCTGGCCCATTAAGCACATTAATTTTATTAATTTGCTTGAGATATTATTTCGGTACATCTTATCAGCAAACGCGTTCAATGCCACATTTCTTGAATAGAAAATCATTGATCCGACCCATACAATAATCACCACCATTGACAATGAAAAGCACGCAAATCGAGGACTATCAGCGCTTTAAGATAATCATCGCCGTATCTACACCCATTAGAAGCAAGTCCTTATCAGCCGAGTCCAGTAAAGCACGTGGAAAAAGCAGCTCCACCTAATTGAATCTCTAATCAGCCCAACACCCTCCCCTCCTCAATCTCATGGATGAATTCAAGCGTCCGCGTCCGATAAGGCGCGATTTACGTCTCTCTCTATTTATATAGCTTACGCGGAAGGCGCAGCTTCCGCATTAATCAATTCCTTACAGCTTCCTCTTCTCTCTCAACAAAAATAAAATACAAAAAAAATAAAAAAAAAGGGATAAAGAAATTAAAAAAAAAAACTGCGGTAACCCGTTAAGGCACACACGAACTCACCGTGAGCGCGTACTCGGACCACTCGTTCCATATCTTGGAGTCGATTTTCTTCCTGCAGGACATGGTCGAAAATCTCGTCGCTCGCCGCTGTGCTTCCAGCTTAGTGATGGGGGCCCGATCGAGTGGGCATTTCTGCCGGGGCCTGCGCCTCAATGCTATCCGCTCGCGCGATCTCGGATATTAATACGCCCCGGCGCGGGTTCTTTTCTCGCGCGCGCGGACTCAGGCGCCCGGGCGATCGGCGCACCGATAGGGCCGCGAGCGGAGAATGCCGGGCTCCCGGCGCATCTCTGCGCCCGGGCTCCGTACCCCCGACCCCCTTTTATTCGGCCGATTTTCTCTTCTTCGCGGTCTCGCTCGTTCCGTTTCTGCTTCTCTCCCTTTGTGCTGCTTCCCGGGAATCGGCCCCGCGGTTCCGGCCTCCACGGCTTTTCCTGGGCGCCGCCTTAGGCTGCGGAGTACTCGTACTCTCCTTTCGCTGTGGGGTTGTACATTCTTCGTTATATATAAGGTATCTCCGGGTATCGCGCTCGCTTCTTACACAGCACATTTTTCTCCATTGGAAGTGGCTTGGTGGCTCATTGGGAACTCTTTAGTGCGCGTGTTCTTTTTTTATTTTAATTGTAAAACGATCAAATTAAAATTATTAACACTTCATGCGCTTTATGTTTTTTCACTTTTCTAAGCGTCAATACAATTTGGATAGATACAATGAGAGAATTTTCTCGTCAAAATTACGATAAAGCTACCCGCAAAAATTACGTGAAAATCTCTTAGTGTACTTTCTTTTTAAACTGTATTAATAGAAAAGAAAACAGTTCTTATTGATAATTCAAAATGTATTAGATTCGTATCGAATGTTTGTAATTTCAGTGCTATTTAACTGCATTATTTAATTATTAATTGTAAGTAAAATAGTTTCTTATTTCTTTAAATGATTTTCAATTACTCGCAAACGTTTTTATTTCAAAACGAATTTTCCGATTGGTGGTTTTTATTTGTTAGGATGTACATGGTAAGGCTGCTTCTTTATTTCGTAGGTCAATATACAGTAATTCAAACCTTACTGTGTATAAAATATGATTTTTTTTTTTTAGAAATATATCTACTAAAAGAATTTAATATTTTATGACGCTTCAATTAAAATGTTAATACTAGACAATATTTTCACGCTACAAATAATTGTTCTAATTATAATTATATAAAAAAATTTCTATTTTACGTAATATATATATTTAATTCCGTGCAAACTTTTTATAGACTAAAACGATACGGTTAAAAGTAACTCTAATCCCAAGTCACTCGTTAAAAAGACAGTTTCAATTAAAAAACTGAAAGGACGCGTGTATAATTTCATCCAATCAACAAAACCCGAAAAGTGTCTACAAATCAATATTCCTAAAACGCAACGCAGCGCATTGCGAAGCCCACGTTTTCGCGTACCGCTCGGGCAAAAAATGCGCGCTCGCGTCAATTGCCAATAAACGTGACCCGCGCGTTATTGAAAAAGAAAAAAGGTACACTCGACGAACCGACATCGTTTGATAAACAATTAATGGTTTTTTTTTCTGCGCGACCACAAAGTACGTCGACTCGTAGCTTCGCTCTGTCAGCGACGGCGTCGATGCGAGTCCATCGGGGGTTTCGCGCGGTGGCTTAATTGCGCGCCGGCCGGATTAATCGAGCCCGCGAGAAAGTTGAGCCTGCAACTTTGTTTCGTTTTTTTTTTTTTTTACTTTTTTCGAGGCAACGAGCTGCTAGTGTCCATCTTCCGTGAAAAATTTCGTTCGCCCGCGCCACCACGGAAAGATCCTGCGCCCGATACAGTCGTGATCTCGTGACGCAAGCTCGATTTTCTCGCTGCCTCGGCTCGCCGACGAAAGCGGTTTCTACTTCTGCGTGATTTTCGGCGCGTATCAGAAATTCTATCCGACGATTCCGATTGTACCTCGCCCCGCGTTACTTTCGAACCGAGGAAGGACAAGGTTTGCGGTGAGTTTTGCGCATTTTTCGCCTCTTACGAAATGAGAATCGTATAATTGCTTTTTCTTTTCTTAAGCAAAGATCGGTTCGTTTCTTGTTCTTATTCCTGATATTATCACCTCTCATAAAAGAAAGCATATTTTAAAAAAGGCCTATTTGTATTTGTCTTTTAAAACACTGGAGAAAAGTGAATTATTCCGTGGAAACTATGCAAAATCAGTTATCTTGTGTTTAACTTTTGCAACTACTTATGCTATAGGAAGATTGAGGCGTGCTCCGCAAGTGATAATACAATTTCGAGAAAAACTTTAAATGAGATTCAAATAGGAATTCGGAATTTCAAATTTCGTGCGCTCATTTAGTTTAACGATTGCGCAATTTGGAGATCGCGACCGTAAAACTTACAAATCGATAGTTTTAGATTGACCAATTTATATCAAGGATCGCCCGATTTTGAGATGAAGACGTAAAACTTGGAAATCGATAGATTTAGATAGCTCAATTTAGAATAAGAATCGCCTGATTTTAAAATCAAGACGTAAAACTTGCAAATCGATAAACGTAAATTGCTCAATTTATATAAATGAATAAAAGTTTTGATACAGAATTTATTTGAATTTTTACGTTCGACGATTAACCAAAGCAAACTATTCTAAATCGCATCAATTTCAAGGATCGGAATTCAAGCTTCAACTCGATCATCTCACAATGCATCTTAATATATAAAGGGACAGTGAGATCCGCACGCGTCTCTTATTTTACTTTTCTCACGCGCTCCTACCTCTTATCGCGTCGAGATAAACGCGGGCGCGCAGACATTTCGTGGCGAAATCCGAAGTGCGGGGGGCCAGGTGACACCGAGTCGTGCGGCGAGTCGCGACTCGCGCAGAAGCGAAAATAATAAGAGACCGAGCGGGGCATGTGACCGCGCCGATGGATCTTTAATTACGCGCACGTCGGCGAGGCAGTACAGGCGTCCTTGCCTGGGCGGGTTATCTCCGCGAGCAGCGTTACCTCGAGCGTCGCGGCGGCACCGATAATGACGAGCGGCATGAGCAGCAGCAGCAGCAGCCGAGGCGCGCGCTCGCGATGTCAAGGACCGTGTGGGCGCGATGCTGCTCTCTTTGTCGCCTACTACTTGCTCCGCTTTTCAGGCGAGCTCGATGAGGAAAAAAGCCGACTGCTTATCGCTCGCGCGATCGCTGGAATGCGGACGATCTCCTTTTTTTTTCTTTTATTGTTTTATTTATAATAAAAAAGTGCAGAGGTGAATCGAGGCGGTCGATTTCTTTTTAAGTTTATACAAGTTTGCCGAATTTTCAATGATTGAATCTGATTGATATATAGAGAATGAGGAAATTAAACGGTACGATGTAGCAATCATTCGGAAACATAATTTGTAATCTAAACTGATACGCCGAAAAATGTTTGTTAAGCTCGGTCGACGAAGTTTTTTTTATTATTATTATTGATTTACGATTTTCTACGACGACGCGGCGTATCATCATCGCATAGCGGAATCTCAAACATTTTACGAAAAAAAATTACAATAATTGCAGCTTCGCGAGCACGACAATTTGACTCGCCGTCAGTTGTTTAATACGATATTGTTTGCAGTTACCGTTACTTAAATTGCTTGAACAATCATTTCTATAATCAAATTACATTACTCATTGTTTTCCGCGTCTGTGTACGGGTGTGCGTCTCTTTGATACATCAAATATGCAAGATTTCCGTGATTAATTGTGAAAATGTGATTTTCTCGATCTTTCTACGCGC
This sequence comes from Sycophila texana, assembly GCA_035582955.1. Lineage (NCBI taxonomy): Eukaryota > Metazoa > Arthropoda > Insecta > Hymenoptera > Eurytomidae > Sycophila > Sycophila texana. Next base: position 10,145 of record JAWWEN010047374.1, read on the forward strand.
AAAAATGCAAAAATCGCGAATCCCGTGATCCACTGGCGATCGCTAAAAAGAGAAGAAGCCGCGTGCGTTTCCAATCCGTCGGGGGAAATGACAGAGTGCACGTTTACGGTAAACAGCTTAACGGTAGCCTGCGCGGCGCTAACGACCCGAGCGTGTAATTTTCGTGAAATCACGACATGAAACGACAACCGAGCGAGATTCACGTGCACCGAGGCGTTCCCTCCCGCACACGATATATTTTTGTTTTTTTGCAGGTCGAGGTTTGCGTTCGACGGCCAAATCGCGCGCTTCGGGCTCCTATTCTCGAAAAAAAAAATCCGACGCGAATGAATAATTCACATGTACTTTGTGTCAACTCCAACTCCATTGCTGAAAGTCTGCCGCGTGTATGCATGCGTCAGACGATCGAGGATAAAGCGCTAAACTAAAAAAAAGTTCCTTTGAACCACCTGCCACCTCCAATCAGGGAGAAAAATCGATGTAAAAGAGCCACATGTGACGCTTCAGCGTCTAAGTATACAACAGCTTAAAGACGTACCAAAACTAATTTACTTTCACGCTGTAAAAAAACGCTGCGATTATCTCAAGAATTTCACCAGCGTAATAAAGAAAAAAAAATCGAACGTAAAGTGAAATCCCGTCGAGACAAATACAATCGTCGCTTCTTACGTAACGATCGAATCCAACAAAAAAAAACAACAAGAGAACCAAAATTTCACAATAGTCTTTAAAAATCCACTTCACTGTACAAACAAACTTGATCACTGCTCGGTTTAAAAAAAAAAAAAAATTGTATGTATAGGAATACCACTTTGTATGTAAGGTATTATACCACGCAGCGCGTCGCAGATCGCGCGGCTGTCAAAGGTCGGCCGCGCGCTGCTCGACGAGATGAAAGGTGCGCGACGGCGACGGCGCGACTGCGGGGCCCCGCGAGCGCGGATCCACCGCCGCTCGCCACTTCCGCTTTCTACCCCCGCCCCGACGCGCGCGCTTTTCGCTTTTCTCCTCCTCCGCCGCCGCCGCGATCGCGGCCTCCTCCCACTCGGGCCGAGGGACTTTTTTTTTATTTTCAAAGCAAGCGAATTTCGTTGGATTAAGGCGGCGAAGCCTTATCAGCCGCGAGGCCGATACGGACGAGGTAGCAAGTTCATTATCGCGACGAGGCTGCCGGCCGATGGAGGATGAATCGATCCGAGCTTTGGGGAGCTTCACGTCGGGGATATGGGGTTTGAGCGTAATAGAGGGAAAAGTCGTTACGGTGTGAAAATAATCGCCTTATTGACTTGGTTGAAAATTCACTCTTTTCGAATATATTTTATACCTTTTTATTTAGGAAGAAAAATCGCATTTAAAACAGATTTACCTATTTTAATTTTGTCATTTTTAAAGAATTGCAGTAAAATAAATTTTTCCTAAAGCCTGAGAAACTTAGAATATCATAAGAACAGTATTTTCGGGTTATCGACTTGTCGAAGATTTTATTTTTCTCTATAAAGCTTATAGAAATATCAAATTAAATTTGACGTTAAACCCAGGACCAGGACAATAAAATAGAAAAAGGAAAAGAAAGCTCAAAATTTGAAACAACGCTATTTCACGTATTTCAATGACTATATGTGCGATTCTGCGGACTTAGACAAACAACTGGGGTATTAAAAATAAAAAAAAAATTTTGAAAGCACACCTACGGGACAAGTTTTTCCC
>JAWWEN010047385.1:0-11850 GCA_035582955.1 Sycophila texana
CTATCGCTTGACCAATCACAACGCGAGAAATACTGACTACAATGAAAAGCCCATGCATTTTTTATAAAGGGATTTCACGTTTTCAATTAAGACCTTATAGATTTTCACAAATTTTTATATCGGATTACGATAAATCTATTTAAAAACAAGCGCTTATATAACGGTACTTATAGCCCTGGCAAAAAAAAAAGACAAAGTAAAAGAAAAGAAGCGAAGGAGGCGCGCATCGCTTCGTCCATAAAGAAGAAACCGCGGTCCGGAACTCGCGCGCGGCGCATTATGCAGGCGCGACGGCACGTGAGGTAAAAGTCAAGCGACTCCCCGGGCGAGCTGCGGAGAGTAGTGGACGTGCCTTACACTCGCGTATATGAAAATCGATGTAATAGCAGTTCGCTCCCGGGGCCGACGTGCTTCTTGCTGCGCGCACCTCCTCCCTGTTTTTACACCCGACAACCTGCCGAACACGTGTAATATTCAATGATCGCGGAAGCTGCTCGCTTTTAATAGTCCTAGAAGAGGAACGCACATTTCATTTTGCCCCGGAGCACGTTTCACTTTTTTGCCAACTATATATAGAGTGCCAATTCGAATCTGGCGCGAAGGAAAGCTTCTTTCGCGCGATTTTCATCGCGAATAAAAGTATTTTTTCGGATTTTTACCGAAAAGAAATAAGTTCATCGTAAAAAAAAGGAATTTTTGAAGATTGTTTTCAACCTAAAGCTAGTTTAAGTCGGTAATTTTAAACCTTTGTATTTTTTCGTCATGAGGGGTAAAAATAACAGCGCCCGGTGTTTTCAAAAAAGTGGCATCGACCGCACTTGAAAGAAGGTAAAGAGTCTGTTTCCTCCCGAGTATTTTTGAGCATCTCGTCCGTGGGGTTGAAATTTGAGCCGGGTCACTTGTCGATCCGAGCAAACAGACGGAGGAGGGCGCCAGACGAGTCGTTGATGACGAGGCGGCAAAAAGAGCCTCGCGGTCGGCTAGGCCTGCTCGAGGAATTCGAACTAGAGCGACGAAAAATGTGAGCTCACGGTCGAGTCCGGCCAAATTAGGCACCGACCGGGGCGCATCCGTTCCTTCGCCTGCGTTTCTCCTCGAATGTTCCTTGTGCAATTTTGGAAGTTCATCTCGAGCTCGTTATTCGGCGCTTCCCTGAATGGACTTTTATAGCGGGCTTATTTCCGGAGACTCATTACGTTTTCTACTCGTTAGAGAAAAATATATATTTTTTGAAATAATATCTTACCTGCTTTCTAATCATAATAATGAGGAAAGCTGCATTTAAAAAAGGCATATTTTAATTAAATAAATTGCTTTAGTTGAATATAAACAATTCTCCCGATTTGAAAATCAAAATTTTATTTTTTACTTTTTTTTATTAAATAATATTAGCACCTGCTTTGTAATAATAGGCTTTTTAAATTATATAAAGTACAAGTTCGAGAATTTAATTTAAATCGCCCACTCTGCATTTCAGCGTTAAAAAGTTCGCACAGATGCAACGTGCAGCGAATCGTCAATGAGCTGAAATGAGAACGTGTGAATTTCGGCAGTGCAAATATACTTTGCGCGACAAATAAACTTGGAAAGAATAAATGGCTTTCCTCTAGTTAATCCACGTGAATAAATTAAAAAGAAAACGCGAAAAATATACTTATTATAAATATACAATTTCTAATAAAATGTCATTCCTCGACCATTATAGCTTTCAGTTTTATTAAAATAAAATAAAATAAAATACAAAAGTGCCCAAGTCACCCGCTAAATTAATTCCAACGCCCCGGAAACGTAATTTTCCCAGCGTTTCCCAAGGCCTCCCATCAAAGGTAAGGCGAGAAAACCTCACCTCGGCTAATTAAAACGAAACGAGCGCCAAAAGTGGCACTCAATAATCATCCGCTCGCGTGACATTTAAATCAATTAATTAAAAGGCCAGCGCCTCTCGGTCCCGGAAAAGAGAGTCGCGCGGCGAGCGCACTGAGCGCATGTGTGTCAGTCGACTTCCCCCTAATTTTTTTTTTCATTTTGCTCGTCGCGTCGACGCTGCCTCGGCTCCCGTTCACACGTCGACCCATCATCCGCCCGGAGTTTCGCCATGAGGTGCCCAGCAAAAAAAGGGAGCCCGGCGTTTCCTCGGAGCAGCGCGGCGTACATGAGCGACTAAAAAAATCCTTCGGGATTCCGGCTCGGCAGACGATTAAATGCGCGGGCCCCGGGCGCAGTTACGTAACGAGTTAGGTGGGAATCGGTATATTTAGATTCGCGCGGCTCCGGGACATCTGCGGGACGTTCCGGCTCGTCTGCGACATTGAGCCCGACTTCGGATGATCCAGTCGGACTGGCTATACGTTTTTTAAGACACATTTTAAAAATTGATCAGCGCCTTTTATTTTCCATGGGTTGAGGAAAAATCGTATCAAGTACAGATACTTTTCAAAGTGTCTTGAGAAAAGTGTGATTGTGCGCACGCATTTTGACAATCTGCACGTCGCCTCTTCACGGGTTCAATAAATGAGCGAGAAGATGATTTTATTTATTTATATATTTAAAATTTATTTAGTGAATTTTAATGATTATAAATTGAACATAAATTAAAGGATGAAAACATAAATAATTATAAAATAAAAACTAGATTATAAAATATCTTAAATACCCTACTCTAAAATTCTTACGGATTATTTCGATAAGCTATAATAAATCCCCTCGCAAAAACGGTAATAATAAATAATCTATCTAAACTTTCTCGGCTAAAGTCAACACACCTCGGAAATACCCCACCAGGCACCAATACTCCAGACCACTTGGGCATATAAATCAGTCCACGCGTCAAAATGACCTTTTAGGCCTTTCCCGTAGTAAAAAAAGGAGTAGCTCAGTAGTCTCCGCTTATTGAGCGTACGAGCGGCGGCGCGCGTCGAAAGTCGAGCGGAGTACGCGCGCATACATTGGCTGAGACCCCGGCAAAAAAGTCCTGCTAACGAAGGCAAATGCCCATTCGGAAGGAGCGCAAGAAGCGGCGACGCGCTTTCGATCGCTCGCGCGGCGACTCTTTCGGAAAGGAGCCGCGGCATTAAAAAGGAGCGAACCGGTCGCGTGCCTTTTAGGTATATATATGTACGCGCGTGTGCGCGCACGCGAAACGAGTCGTCGGTCCGTCCAGTTTCTTCTCTCGCGTCCCCTTTGTGCCTCGCGTGCGCTCGCTTGCCTATTTGGGCGATGCTCGTATGATGCACGCGCTCCTCGGAGGGAGCCCTTGCTCGATGCGAGCGACGAAAGGGCACTTTCGAAGCGATGCAAATTTTATGGAGACGCCGCCGGCGAGCGGACTTTCTTTTTGAACTCTGCTTGAGTGAAAACGTCGATGCTTGGATTTTAATAGTAATAGCCGTGTTGTTCGGGAGAGTATTTTTTTTTTAACTGCTAAGTGGATAGGTAGTTAACTTGCGAATCGAAATGCAAATTGGCCCGCGACATTGTAAAAATTAAATTTGCTACTTTAATCACTATATAACGTTGTCTCTAACGAGGAAAAGCACGATTCAGAAAAAGCATTTAACTAAATTTTTCTTTCTATATACGTACACTAAAAATTGCAATAGTCGATTTTAATGTATTTTAACATACAATGACAATAATATAAATAACAATAGTAACAAAAATTTAGTGATTAGGGGAGCGACTTCCACTGATTTTAGTAGATTTTTACTAATTCAACTTAAGAGCGCACGTGAAAAGAGCGAAAAATCCGAAACAAGCTTATGAAGTAATCTACCGCAGCCTATATAGGCTTTTAATTGCAGTCAGGACACGTCGCAGGAATGGAGCAAAAAATGCCGCGTTAAAATTTCTGGGATGCATAGGTATACACGCGGTCGAGCAGCGCGACTTGCGGTTTTTTGCGTCGGCGGTGGGTCCACAGGAGGCATCCGCGCCGTCGTCCTTCGTTGCCTATCGTCTAGCCTCCTAACGAGCTCGAGAGAGCGCGGGCCCCGAGTCGAATTAAAGACACGAGGACGAAAATAAGTCGGCTCCTTCTTTTTTTCAGCGGAGGAGGAGCCTCGTGCCCCGCGACGTTATTTATTATGCGGGCGAGAGGCCTTTTAAAAAACGGATTCGCCGGCTGCTGCGCAGGTTCGATGGAAGAAACTTTGATGTCTCGGGGGGGCTTTTTTCCTCGCGCCCCTTTCGCGGTACTCTCAGCTGATATTGAAAATTCCAGAGAATGGATCGGTCCATTCTACTACCGGAATTTCACATTAACGTATACGCACGATTGATTGAATAAAAAAATTCAAATTTTAACGGATCGTTTTGTAAAAGGAAAATTTATAGATATATATAACATCGCATCGATAAAACGAAAGTAGGTTTTACCCATCAAATTGTAAAGGGGAAAAAAACACGTGAATAGTACGACGCGAGGCAAAATCACTTACCGAGAAAACGTACCAGTTCTCGCATTACTGAAAGCTCGACAGATAATTCCTTCAAACAGTTCAAGTGCGATATGGATTTTCTAAGAAGCGTGACTTTAGCCGAGGCCTTTATTTACGAGCGCGACACGTTCCAGAATTCCAACTCGCCCCGCGGTCGTTCCACACACGAGTACGAAGTACCGACGTCTTCCTCCTTTTTTCTATTTTTCATTTCGAATTGTCGTCCGTCCATCTGATCGACGTGGGGAGCGTACCGTCGACTCGCATATTTTATTTATTTTTTAAGCCACGCGTAGAGAATTTTTATTCTTTATTTTGCCGGTAAAATGATGCTCTGATGAATAAAATTATGAGTATCGCTCGCGGGGATGGCCCGTAGCTTTCGAATGGGAGACAATGAGTTTATTTGCATCGCCGCTTTTATTTATGGCTCTGTTTTTGAGCTTTCAAGTCGAGCGAAAGGATTTTGACGGGTTATCGTAAAATAGCGCATTTAATGCTGCGCCCGGCACACGTTTATTTTTTTTTTATTTTATTTTTTGAACTGCTAAATATTCAATAGAATTTTTATCTTCGACTAATGGAAAATTATTCGCAGTCACAAACGCACGCACGCTTTTTACGATAATGTAATTACTGCGTACAAGAAGTTAATTAATGTATCCGGTTTTCCATTAAATCGTTCCGTAACATTTTTTTTTATATTGTTCCTTTTACTTTTGAATCATAAATTGATATGAATAATCAATAGTCATCGATTGCGCATCCATTTTATTTTTTTTTTTAAGTAATATTTAATGTATTTTTAACGAATGATGAATATACTACAACACCATTTGCCTAAGCATACAAATTTATAAAATGAAGTAAAAAATATCGTTTATAAAGAGAAGGGAAACAAAGAAATACTGCTTTTATTCATGTGCAAACACTACTTCCCGGCAATATCCTGCACGTGGATATTTTTATTATTAGCGTCATGGCGTTTAAGGCACGGTAAAACATTTCTCGAGTAAACGCTAAAACGACGATAACGCAGCAACGGCTCACGGCCGCGGAGTGTCGAAAAAAAAACACCGGTGCGCGTCTTATCTGAAATTATACACGGCGCGAAGGCTCATCGGAAGGTCAAAGGCTCCGTACGCTGGCAAAAGGATAAGGCATGACGCACAGTGGTCTCTTTAAATAAAAAAAAAAGTTTACTAAAATTTAATTTTTTTTTTAGTTTTTCTTTGATGTATCGTTTACAGTTTATATATACACATTTCCACAGGTAAGTATATTCAATTTTTCACCTCTACTTTTTTTTTCTTTTTTTCAAACTATTTAGTTTATTGGCATGCTTAGCTGTTTCAGAATGGTCTATCTTGTCGAATTCCGCTTTAGACGAGTAATAAAATTATAAGATAGAAATTATTCTCATTTTTTTACAGTGTAAAAAAACTCGCGGTAATCTTTCCAAAGGATAAATAAATTCAGATTTAAAAATCAATTGCAAATTACATGTTCAATTTTGAGCACCTCTGCGGCGGAATGCAAGTACTATATGTGACGGTGCTAATCGGCGCTAACAGAGAGCGTCCATTGCCGGGTGCCGAAGCTCCCGCAACGATAATTGCCGCGAGAGGCTAATAAATTCCGACGGGCGAGAGGTATAGGGCTACCACGAAAAGCACTCGCGGCCTTTTAAACATTTACAGTTAGGTAGATGTTTTCCACGCGGAATCCCTTCTGCCGGCTCTGTTTGCTCGTATGTTCGCACGAGAAACTACACTGATGGTGTATAGACTTTCTTTTTTCCTTTTTTTTTTTAAATCTTTTTAACCGATAAATTATTTATCATTCGTTTACATATTGGTTCTAAATTTCATGAGTTATGTACATTATTTTAATAATTACATCGTCCAGCGTTTCTCATCAATTTGCTAAAAATTATCATTGTTATAACAATTGAGTGATAAGCTCTCGACTTGTCATATTCGCTGATGCAAGTTAATTTAGTCATTTAACATCGTCTGCTGAAAAAGAAAATATAATACAAAGCAACTTTCAGCACAAACGATCGAAAAGATAGGCTCCTTCCCTCCTACAAAAAAAAATAAAAGAAAAAGAATAATCGCTCAAATTAAGACGCTCGATGCAGATGCTTACAGCGTGTATCTCGTCTTGCATTCGCGGAAAGAGATCGGCAGAAAAATAAGCTGCATCGCGGTGCAATAATAAATTCCCCCGGTTGGGGCCTCGCCAAATCGTCTAATAAAAGTCTGAGGATGCGGTGGGTATAATCCCCGACAAAGAAACGAGGCGGGCCGATATAACGTTTCAGTCTCCGCGCGCGCCCGCCGATAAATAAATTTTTGCGCGCGGCTAAGTAATACAATACCGCAGTGCGTGTATCCGGCGAGGAAAGGAACTTGTTGCGGAGGGTCGCCAGCGCCCGACGTAACGCAAGATGCCCCCTCACTAATTTGTGAAATTCAATCGACTAAGCCAGCCGAGTCCCGCATAATACTTCGCCAACTGCTCGATTCTATAGGTTCTGGTGGGTAGCGCTTGGGTGAATAGCTACGAAGAATTTGCACTTGTCGTGGATAAATGGTTTACTTAATCTTATGCAGATATACTGTTAACATGAGTGGAGATTTTCTTTTACTTGCGGGAATATGTTAAAAGAATTTTAATCTATATTGTTTAATGTTTTATTTGTTACGGATTCAGACATAAATATTTTTCATTAAAAGCGCGCAGAAACAATGTGTTATTAATTAAAAGTATGTATGCCAAAAAATATTTTTTTTTAAATAAACTAGAATTATTTTAAAAACTGTGCGGACAAAAATAAGTCAGCTTCGTCTTTTTTTATCGCCTCTCTGCTCGCTTTTTCGTCCTTATCAATTTTCTCCTCAACTTTAATCGCTCCGCTCAATTTTCATCTCGACGTAGTACGTTCTGGAGCGCAGTCAGAAGGGTCCCCTCTCTCGAAGCGAGAAGATAATATAAATGTGTTGGTGAAATCGACACGGGAAGGTCGCCTCGTCGCGAAAAGCACGGACTATCGAGTAGGCTGACGGGGCATAAAGCGGTCCTCTTTTCGGAGGAGTCGTCGGATAAACGTGGACAACGGCTTCTTTCACGGGATCTTTAATAGCGAGTCACGTTTCTTACTTTTTTCCCCTTTTTTTATGAGTAAGATAAATGACGATGAATTCAGATGAAGACGAGCATTTTGAATAAAAGCGAAGCGTTTTGCGAGATTATTTTTCGCAATTTTGTATGAAATATCTGTGCAATGCAAAGCATTGCAAGTGCGAGTTTTTTAATTAACTTTTTATGGCAAGATTACGATATTTTAAATAATGCAATTCTGACTTACTTACATCTTTGTTCGTACATTGACTTTTATGTAACAGCATTCCAAGAAAAAAAAAACGTAATTTTATTTTAAAAAAAGTGTATGTGTATTATGCATGATATATTATGTGTTATTTGTAATCACAGACTTCGTTGGATAGTTTGAAAAAGAAACCTTTAGATTGTGTAACGCTGAAATGGATATTTTAGAAAGTAAGATGTCGTATACAGAAAAGCAAATATCTCGTCGTGCAAAGCATTGTATTTGCCTTTCGTGCGCGATAGCTTAGGACAATAATCCTTCATAAAAATAATTTCCGCTTGCAGTACAAGCCCATTTTAGTCTTGCGATGTAATACGAAAATAACGGATGTCACGACAAGCTCCTATCACGACTATTTCCTCTTACCGAAGCTTTCTATAATTCCTAGTTTATGCAGATTATTATACAAGGTAAAACAAAAGTTATAAAAATTACGAAAAAAACTACCAAAGAAAGAAAACAATCATAACCGAACTGTAAATCTATAGGTGCGCCTATCGATAAATTAAAAGTAACGTTACCCTCGCCGTCGCAAGAAACCGTGACCGTCTGATCCTACTGCCCTCACTTTCCAAGGGTACACCCGTTTCTCCACTTCAGCGAGGCAAGTCACGAAAAATTTCTGATACAAATACAAACGGATCTTACCATTTGTTATTTCTAACACTTCATTTTTCAAAATAGATTCGAAAGTTTGAATGAAGATATTGCATCAGACCAGACATCAATTTATTCTTTATTAAGTCTATTACTATTCAAAAAATGTATAAAAAAAAAATTATTAAATTTATAATAAATTCAACTCATAAACTATTCTTTAAAACTATATGAGCAAAACTTGACTGACTGTGTAGACGTAAATTTACCAAAACTACCCATCGCTACTTTTTGTTATCAATATAAATATTGCAAGTTATATAAAGAATGTTAAAAAATCTCGATTTCATATTTTATTTTACTCTGCAACCCTAAACTGTCACTGACGCCCGCATAAAACACGACTACCCTCGGTACCCGGCACCTAATGGATCGCCCAGGAACCCCCCTTTTAAATCATGCCCGCGAAAAAAAAAGCATCGAAAGAGGAGAGCCCGAGGTGCTCGTAATAACGCGGCACGGAAACTCGCTCGAAAAGTCGGAGAAACGAAGCGCGCGGGACTTGCATAAATTCGAGCCGGAGACCGGCGCGAACAATGGGGGTTGCATCTGCGTACAATGGGTCCGCTCGCCTTTTTACTCCCTCGCCTCGGGGCCCCCGACAATGGCCGCGCCCACGCGCGTCGCGCCTCCGCCGCCCCGGTGTCGCCGCGAGATCTCGCACACGGCCCTCTCGGACTCAGAGTTATGACCCGCCCGCTATATACCGCCGACTCGTGCGCATGCTTTACACTCATATGTACATATACACACACAGATATGTACAATACATACATATATATACGCCTTTTTTGGATTTATTCTACTTACGTCGCGAGGCGGCGGCTTCCACTGCGCCTTCCTTCCTTCTTCTTTTTTTTCGAGGAGCAGAGAGGCGCGACGTTTTGGACGTTTTCTCGAGCGGCGCCGTAAATCCCGCGAGCGAGCTCGCTTGTTTAGATGCGTATCGGTTGCGAGGGAGTAGCGCGAGCTCGCGCGCTTTTTCGAGCGACGCGTTTCACGACGGGACGAGCCGGTTTCTTCCGCGGCTCGAAATCACCTCCCTTCGTTCGGGGATTTTCATATCGATGAAAGTTTCATTTTTTTATGTATTATTTTTTTTTTGTCAGGAAATGTATGTAAATTAAACGGTACACGTGTTGATCACGCGTTCGGCGATGATTAACGTGATATATTGTGCCTGTTTTGGTTGGCAATTTTTTTTTCTTCGATTAATTCAATTATTCCTATACAAGATCGTTGAGTGAACAAACAAAGTAATACGATAATAAAGTTTTACTACTGTACAGTAATTAATTATTTAATTGAATTTGTTGAAAAATTCTATATTAGTTCATTCAAATTTTATTAATTTTAAAACGAGGACTGGGGAGCGCAATCATTCGGAAATGCCGCGAAATGCCGAACGAATCGAGAGGCTCGAGTAAATCACTACTGAAAAAAAAGAGGAAAACAATTGCGGCAGATAGGACTAGGCGCGCCCCGGCCGATAAATAAAAGTAGCGTTATCCTCGCTGACATCAGGACTTCGCAACGGTAGCCAGGCGTTGCTGCCCAGAGAAATCGTGACCGCTCGATCCCACTGCCCCGGCACCGTACACACACACATACTCGCTCGTTTTTCCACTTTACATCGACAAGTCGCGCTCGACTTTCTTCGCAAATCTTGCAGAGCAACGCCCAATCGACTCGTGATCGTGAAATCGGATATTTACTTAATAATAAAAAGTTTTGTGAAAGTGTTGCCCAAGAAATTTTTTCCGGAAAGAAAAGCGCATTGGGAAGTCTTGCCGCGAATGAAAGCTCAATTGCGAGCTTTACTATGTGTAAGATTTGATTTTTTTTGGCGAAAATTTCGTATCAACAGTAATTCTTTTCATGGACATTCATTATACAGATCTACTTTAAGTATTATTTACTAAGTGTTTGAATGGTTTTCCTGAAAGAAAAGCTTAGTCTTGCCGCGAATGAAAGCTCAATTTTTTTCTGAGTATTGCACGTAGATTTAAAAAAAAAATAACATCGATCTCCTTGCTCATTTTAAAAATCGAATCTGAAAATTCCGTGCCCACCTCAGAAACAGCAAAGCGCAAAGATCGCCACTCGCACCGCGGAAGAGACGAAAGCAGGAGCGACGCGCGTACATGCACCAACGGCGCGAGTCAGAAGAAGAATAAGAAGAGGAAGATCGAAGAAGTAAGAAGAAGAGAAGGCGGCTTTGCTCGCGTGCATCTCTCCGCTCGCGAGCATGTAATATACATGGGGCGTTGGGTGACTCAGCGTCTCCCCCGTGGCATTACCATTCAACCGGTTTTGAGAGCGAGCCACTCTCGAGAGTCCTTTTCCTTCTGCGCGCCTACCTTCGCGGACTCTCTCTCCGCACTCCGGTCGTATATATACGCTCTATTCCGGCCACGACCCTTCCTTCCCTCCTTCCCCGGATCTCGCGCCGCTTTTTGTCCGCGCGCCGCGATTTCTGCCTTATCTATTTCTGCTTTTGGAGCGCGCGCTGGCCGCAATTTCCTCGCGCTGTATAACTCGCGCTGAGGCTTTACGAGCGACGACTGGATTTTCGTTATAGTTCCTTACGTTGTTCTTTTTAAATATTTTGTTAAATTAAATATTTATTAAATATATTTATGCAGTGCCCAAGTGTATTGAAATTGAAGTGAACATTTTTTTGCAGTTTTTTTACTTACGTTAATATGTTACAATAAATATATACACTTTCTATATAGAAATTTTAAGTATAACGAGTAAAAGCGGTAACGCAGAAAATAACTCATTTATTTCACTTGAAAAATTGTAGGTGCGCAAAGGATCGACATCGATCGCAATCGATGCCCGAGCAATTTGTTGCCAAAGAAGGCCTCGTATTCAGAAAAGGACAGTCCCGGAGAGCCTTTAAAAGATCCGAAACGCACCGCGATGCCAGATTAGTTACCTCACGGACGAGCCACGGACGGACTGCGCGATTATCTCCCGATGCGTTTGTTGCATGATCTCCGTTACGTACTTCCTTACCCTTCGTTTGCATCGGCACTATCCATCAGATGGTAGATAGCAGCTGTAAAAGGCTGCGCTCAAAATGAATGCGGATACGACATAATTTAATTACTTCAGTAATTACAGATTTAGTTTTACGAGCAAAGAAGTGCATTGCTTCACGCGAGCACCATACGTAGAAGAGAAGAAAGGAAGCTCGAGAGGATGGAGTGACGAAATTTTCATTTAAATAGTTGGCGTGTATATAGAAAAAGCGAAATTAAAACGTGACTGTGTAAAAATCAGGAGGCGCGGTAGCGCCTCGAGGCAAGTCTGAGTCCCGGACGGACGAACGACGCTAGCCTTCGAGGCCGCAAC
>JAWWEN010047406.1:0-11845 GCA_035582955.1 Sycophila texana
TAATAATAATAATAATAATAATAATAATAATAATAATAATAATAATAATAATAATAATAATAATATAATAATAATCTGCTCCAGACTCACCTTACCAGTGCAAAAATTTTACTGCGTGCTACTTAAAAAAAAAAGAAAAAAAAAGAATCGCTAATTGTAATTTCAAACTGATGGTCACTAAACGCCCACTTATACGTTGTGCTCTACATGTAGGCGCAGAGTACTTAATTGGAATGCTTTATCATTAACTCGGTGCGCGGGGCATGAAGGAAGAATGAAAGAGAACAAGCAAGAGGCACGTGGGGGGATAAAGTAACGCGTTTTCGGAGGGCGAGATCAAGACGAGAGGATGGCTGGGGGTCGGCCTGGAAACTGGACTACGCTGCGCGTCAGTCGCTGTGGAAATTAACGTCTACCCTCGGAGGGCTTTGAAATTCGTCGCTGAATGCGGTTGCGAGTTCGTACTCCCCCCACCCCCTCCCAGTTTCCTAGCCTCCCTGTTACACCAACTCTCCCCTCGTATGTTGTTGTTACGCGTCACCATTGTTTCTCTGCAGGACGTTTGAATGCGCAGCTTTCAATAGAAAATATTCACTTTGAAGCAGTGCAATAAAGCGCGAAATTACGTGAAATAGGGGTGCTTGTTTCTTAATTTGAAACGCAATTGGGAGACGTTTATTTTGCGTGCTTATGGTGTTATGGCGATGGAGATGACGTTTGCAAGCTCTGGAAAATAAAAGATACGGGTCAATTAATGTTTCGAGTGTTTGTCTTTCTTTTGTGATGTATTGAAATTTTAAAGGTATATCAGAATGGCATTGTTAAAAGTACTATAGTTACTTATATATAAATTATGTTTTTAGTTCGACATCGTTACAATAACCAGTAGGACTTTTTGAAAAAGCTTATACAGACCAGTAGAGTAAAAGAAAGTACATGATACCGTTTATTTTAAAAATAGAATTAATAATTCAGTACTTAAAGTAAAGTTTGAAATAATAAATAGTACTTTATTTGACATTTCGTTTGTATTGATCCTTGTTCGAAGTATTTATTTATTGTGAACTTAATGGACGCAAGCTTCTTAAAAAAAAAAATAAATAAATAAGAAATAAATAATTAATTATAAAGTATGGAAAATGCAGATAGCAAAGTGCAATCAAATAATGCACTAATAACTCTTTTAGTTAACACTACACTGAGAGAATTTTCTCATGAAAATTACGGTGAAAACTATTTGCAAAAGTTACGCGAAAAAACATAATCGCAAGATCGTTTGCTGACACTGGAAATTTTTTCATGATAATCAATGTAATTTCTACTTGAATTTTGAATAGTTATCAAAGCATTGTAATGTTTACAAAAAAAGTTCCGTAATTTTTTCGGGCAAATCATCGTAATTATTGCAAAGCTTTTATTATAAATTTTCAAAGCTTCATTAATCATAGAAAATTACGGTAGAATTGCAGTGATATTCTCGTCAAAATTTCCAGTGCCTACAAATCGACCCGCGAATACGTTTTTTTCATGCAACTTTTACGGAGAGCTTAACCGTAATTTTTACAACAAAATTCTCTCAGTGTTTTTATAGCATATTTAGCTGCTTGGGTTCTGCAACTGTAGCATGTTTATTGAATCAAAACCATTAAATATTGATTCTTGATAACGCACAATTGAATTCAGTTTTAATAAGAAATCAGATGATTCCTTTGCCATAAAGTAAAATTAAAAAGCCGCACTTGAACAAAGCGAAACAGCGACCATCTACATGAGCTTGCAAGCTCGCTATGCGAAATAGCATTTCCCGCTGCGCCGGCAAATTAAAAACTTTTATTCGAAATAAATCTCGCGGCCGTTCCACGCGCAACTAAGAAAAAGCATAACAAAGTAACCCGCTTTATCAAGTGGAATAAAAAAAAACGAAAAGAAGGATCGGAAAAAAAGGTTACCCCCGGCGCGCGCGCGCGCAAACTCGCCCGGTTTTAAATCTTTTTTTGGCTTCGTGTCCCGCTTCGAGGTGATTCTTCTCCCGGGGAATCCCCGCCGGGGGAGGCGCAAGCTCCGCAGGACCCTCCACGCCGTGAAAATGCGTAAAAATGAGCGGTAATTTTTCAGACAACGCGAGTTCACGCAGATTAAGCGCCACGCCGGCTTCTTCTCTTCCCCTCTCTCTCTCTTTCGCGAAATTGATCGCGCGCCACTTCGCGTTCCGCGCTTTTTCCCTCCGCTTCGAGTGTCTAATAGCCTGACGAGCTGATGCTCGGGCGATAGATCCTTTGAAAAATATTTATTACAAAAACTTCGGTTTTTTTACCATAGTGAAAAGAAATTTACGGCATTTTACACTGAGGGAATATTACTGTGATTTTCCTGTAAAAATTACGTGAAAAAACGTAATCGTGGGACGATTGGCAATTAATATAACTGTAAATGTTTACGGCAAAAATTTTTAGCCGAATCTTGGACGGTTGACCAAGCTTTGTAAATTTTACAAGAAAGATTCTGTAAAAATTACTAGGATATTCACGTAATAATTATAGAGCTTTTTTTTGTAAAATTGACAAAACTTGACCATCTGTAGCAAGGTTCAGGTAAAAATAAAATTGATTTTCCCGTAAATATTTACAGTATTGCCAACTGACCTATGACTACGTTTTTTCACGTAATTTTTACGACAAAATTTTCTCAGTGTATACGTTACATCATTTGTAACGTCTGAATGATGTTACGAAAGGACATCAAAATGACACATTTATATAGATACATGATTTGACACGATCGTTTCATTTCCGGACTTGTTCTGTCATTTTATTTCGTCATTTGGTTACGTCATTTTATGACAGTACGTTATTGAATTTTAAGAAAAGTTACTTTATAGGCCGGAATCACTTTCATCGTTTGCTATCATTGTATTTTGTCCGCAGTGTCTTTAATTTCTGATTTTACATAAATTTTCTTAAAAAAAAAAAACAACAAAGGTGTTTTATTAATCGGATTATTAAAAATTAATCGTTATTCCTATATAAACTATAAAATATCAAACAATAAATAAATGCACCTGAAGTCGTAAAAAAATTTGTTCAAATATCCACGTACTTAATTTATATTCATATTGAAATTAAAAGAAACAAATAAATTTTCTTTTTTAATTTCTTAAATCTTTGACTCGATATCGAAACATCGCAACGGGCGGGCAACTTTTCGTATCGGCGGCTCATGTCAAGAAGTTTCAAAGTGGCGACGCACTTGATTTTATTGCGCCTGCCGGCGTCGCAGCCACAATTTTGCCCTGCCGCGAACTTAATTAATCGAAAATTAATGAGCGGCAGCAGCGGGGCACAAGCGGGCGCGCGTCGCCTCTTCTCTCGTGTGCGCGAAAATGCACCTCTTGCAAAGCGGATAATGCAGGCCCGCTGCACTTGTTTGCTAGTTCGCTCGTATGAGCCTCGCAAAGGTTCAGCGCATGCCCTCTTCAGTACTTTGTGTCAAGAGGGACGACTCCAACACTGAAGGCAAATATTTAACGCCGTCAATTAATTGTTAAATGTGTTTACTGTTTCGTAAGATATTATGAAGTATCTTATGAAGGAACCGGATTATCAGCAGCTTTATTTAAAATAAATGTGCGACTATTAGTTAGAAAATTTTGAAACTTTCTTATTTATTTTATTTCTTAATCGATTAATAAAATCTGACAATTATAACTTTCTTGGATTGTTCGATTTAAAATATGATAAAGACATCAACACGTTTTGAATTTTGATGTCATTTAACCGGAAATTTATTCTACGTATGAATCAAGTAACGTCAAGAATTCGAGCGCGTAAAGTCCAAGGATTTTACTAGTATATGTACTAATTCTTCAAGCTAGTCCTCTATAATAGAGTTGAGAATGGAAAAACTTAAATTTGAAGTCAGATAGTCTTATTTAAAAATCTGCCTTTGATTTTCAAATAAAAAAGGGTAGGGTGTAATTTTAAGGATTATTTTAATTTTTAACAAGTATTTATTAATATTGACAGTACTGTTGAAGTAAAAAACTTTTTTATACCGTAATTTCTTTATTAAAATTGTTTATTCTTTTAAAAAAAAAATGGTTTATTATTATGCGATAATTCAAACTCTGTTTTTGAGTACAGCAAGACACGCGGGATATGGTCACGTGGATTGTGACATAGATTCTCTCTACTGAACGCTTATCTAGCGGAGAAAATTGCAGTAAATACAGAGTAACCCACATTACTTCACTTCATGTCACGTGTGTGCTTCGAATTTAGTATTTACCGTAGGAGGCGCTGTCGGTAGGGAAAATCTACGTCATGGTACCACGTGACTTGCATTCAAATTTTCATTATTTTTAAAGCTTCACAATAATCGCTGTAAATAAATAAAATATTAGATTTAAAAAAAAACATACAGTAAATTTGAACAATTTTTAATGTTCTATCAAATAAAATTGAAATGAAAATTTATGCATATTCCCTAATCCTGTATTTGTACTTTTATAATTCTTAACGCAGATTTCTCAGATCTTAAAACTCAAAACAAAAACGCTTCATTGAAAAAATTAAAGCTCTTCTTTTTCCGTTCAGATCCGAAAGATTTCTTTACACCGACGCCAACTGATCGATGCAATTGTTCATTATTCTTTCCCGTCTCTTAGGAAGCGATCGTTGCAAAGGAGCTGCTAAAAGAAACGTCCGCTCGGCAGGCTGCTCGTTTAACATTAAAAAAATTCCAATTAGTCGAGCGAGCGATCAAACTCCAAAGCTCAACGATCGCCATAAATCCGGAATTTTCCTCGAGCTTGCGCGCGTATCGCTCAACCGGCGCGATTTATTATTTCCTCCGGGGTTCGCGAAATTAAAAGTAATACCGCGCCGCTCGGTGATATATCCCATGTAAAACACGCCGTCGCACCCCCTCCCCCTCGCCCCTCAATGTCGCGCGCAATATCCACAGGCGCACGTGCCGCGCGCGTACGTAAAAGGCCGCGTATAGATCGCCGCGGTAATTTATATCGAAGGCGCCGGGCAAAATGTTTCCGAAGGGGTCGCTGCCTCGGCGGCCACGGCGAATAAAGTGAATTCGCCGGATGCGTCCCCAAGGGGAGGTATACCGGCTGGGCACGCAGTTTTAGCCTCTTTAGGAGCGGCCCGTGGATGAGACCCCGGCGAATTTCGAGCTCGAGAGGTGCGAGGCAGGACACTTACCTGCTAGGGCGTTAATGCACTATTTTGCTTTACGAGAGGATTTTCCGGCGATTCGCCGGTTGCCCGACCTAATTAGTCCTCGCGCCGGGGCTGCCTCGGCCCCTTTAAGAATCTTAAGGATATATAGTAGTGCTTTGTCGAAACGGAGCTGAGGGATTTACAGAGTAAATGACATTCATTGTGATCCGAGCTGCGCGCTTCCCTACGGTTATCTCCAAGTCTCACGAAATTGATGAAATTTCAGTTTGAATTTAGGAGGAATTTTGTTAAAAAGAAAAAGAAGATTCGATATATGCGCTTGAGGATGGAGAATACTCGAAATTTTTCTGATCGTTTGATGTAACGTACTTTTAGAATTTTATTGATATTTCATTTTGTATAACTTTGTCTTCTCCTTTTAGTCATCTCAACAATTTTCCACTAAATTTTAAAAAGATGAAAAAGTAATAAAAATTTTAGAAAAAGCTTTATTGTTAGATTGCATTGGTGTCGATCAAAGTCTTTTTTTTTCTTTATTCTGAATATATTTTTGAGTAGCGCATATAGATAAATAATTAAAATTCATTATAAAAAATAGATTTTTTATGTAGACTGATCCTTCCAATTTCTTCAACTTCAATTTTTGGCACAATATTCTTGACATGTTAATTGCACAATCGTTTTATAAAATAAGAAAAAAAACTACCCCCTTAATAGAATTTATTATGATAAATAATATAACAGTAGTAAAAGCTTTTAAAAGAAGAATTGATGAAATCAGTTCTACGACCATTAGAACACAGGAAATTAATTTTAACGTTTATTATCGTGAAATATCGATCCTTTTATGAAGACACATGTCTTTGGCCAGATTAATAGGTATATATAGTATCTGAAGCATACGCCGAATCTCAAGATAAATGAAAAAAAAAATCCTTTTACGTTACCGAATTACAAGAGAAAAAGCGTGCAAAATAATGGTCAAAAAATTTCGTTTAACCCTTCCCTTTTACAAAACTACCTTTAGAAACACAAATTGCAGCTACGCGCAATTTTTCGCAATCTCCCTCGACGCGTACCTCGTTATCGTCATTAAGTGAATATTTACGGCCTATATACATGTCGAACAGTCGCGCTTCACGGCAAAATAATAATAACAGACCGACCCGCGACTCACGGCGAATGGCCGTAATAGATTTCCCTGCCAGCGCGAGTGTCGCGTCGCTCTGTAATTATGTGTTTCCCCGAATTAAAGCCGAAAACGAGGTGATGAAAATCCGCGGGGCACGAAAATAAAAGGAAGAGAAGGGATGCCCGCGGGAAGCTGGGCGAAATCACGCGAAAATCCAGACGCTCTCGAAGTACTCATTTTCAGTGTACACTGCTCCACTTTTCTCATCGGGGCTTTTCCCCTTTTTCCTCCGCGGCCCCGGGAGAGAAATTACCGGCTATATATCTGCTCACCTATCGGCGGGGCATCGGTGCGCTCGCTCTCGCCGCGGTATAATTAAAGGAGCGCGATGGATTAGAGGGATTTTCGACGGGCGATGCCGCGGGAGAGATACTGCAGCCAGAAAGAGGGGCCGCGCCATAACGCGCGGATGCGCAGACGAAGCGAAAAAGATAGGGAGGTAAGAGAGGAAATAAACAAAGTTGAATGATGAAAATTTCCATTAGATAAATGAGCCTTTATTCGTTTGCAATGAGATACACTACACTTTCTAGAAGAATAATTAAGAAAAATTTTGGACATTTTTATATAGTTTAATTAACGCTCGTACTTGTTAATTAGAATTTTATTACGAAGTTAACTTTTCAATGAGAATGCTCGGATAATTTTCTGATGAAATTTTTTTTTTTTATAAAAATGATTATTTTAGACTAAACTGTACACTGAAAAAAAAATTAGTAAATTCAACAAAATTGTTCTTTGTAGTGCCAAGTAAATGGATTCATTTAATTGCTTAAATATTTTGTCGAATCAACTAAATATTTCACTGAAATAACTTTATTTAGCAGTTGCAACAAAATATTTAGTTAATTTAATGAAACCATTTACTTGGCACTACTTAAAGAAATATTTTGTTGAGTTTATTAATTTTTGTTTTCAGTGTATGGTAATTGGTAAATCGTTAATTAATTAATTAATTATTCATTTTTTTTGTCATTAAGTTTCATAAGAATGTATACGTGATAAGTGTTACAATAAAAAATGTAGTAACACAATTAATATTTTAGCATTATTTAATTGAATGTGAAATAATGATGGATAATTTAACAATGAAGGTAGCGCGCATTAAATGATTGGATTAAGCTTGCAGTATTATTTGCCATCTCTTACAATCCTGGAGGAAAATTAACAGTAATAAATTGATCAGAATATAACTCATTTTCTGTAGATTGGTCAACTTATGGTTAAAATTCTGAACAGAAACCTTACCTCCTATGAGAACCGTTTCCAATTAAAATCTGATCAACATTCTGCTCAAAATATAGTACACTGTTAAAAATCCGTTCAATTCTAAACATTATTTTAACGTTTAAAATTGAACAGATACAAAAGCAAAATTATTTTTCTGTTTGAAAGGAAATAGACCCAAACTGAACATCATTTTTGTGTGCAAATTATTATTCTTATGAATGAAGATAAGAGAATGCAAAGAAAAGTGTAAAATCGAAAGACAATAAACAAAAAATTTTTAAGCCTGTACTTTTCTGATTTGATTAGATTTAAACTACATTCTGAGTCAATTGCTCACTTATATAAGGTAATATATCCAGTCAATAATTAATGAACTGGTTAGAAAATCTTCAATCAGGTCAATTTTCCAGGGATACATTTGCTTCGTTCTATATTTTCCCACCCTCAGATTCATCCGCAGAATTTAAACAGCAATGCACGTCTCAGACTCTAATAAATCATCAATACAGCTTAATCCACCACCAGAAATACCGATCATCTCGAGCTGATGACACGATTTAAATTGATTGTCCTCGGCGTTCGTTCGCTTACGGCCAAATTAATCTAATATCGGTATTTCGATCTCGGCGCTGTCCATTGACAGTCGCGCTTCCTGAATCGATACGTTCACCCCAGTATCGCGCGTCGCTAAGGCGAAAACGAGGTTTTCTCCGGTAAGCGCCTCGTGTCAGTCCGAGTCTCTCCGCTCCAATTCGATCATCCGCCAAGCGAAATCGGCTCCCGCGCAAACATCGTTAGAACTTGCCTATTCCATGAGTCAAAGCCTATTCCGAGACAGTAGATTAAACTCACTGAAGTGTTCATAATAAAGCAGTTGTGCGCTGAAAAAAATAATAGGGGAAGGTTTACAATAAATTTTGTAAGATGGGGACAGACTATCCAAGCCAAGAAAATTACTATAAGTTTTGGAAAAATTGTTATAAATTTTGAAAAAATTACAATTTTTATAGTAATTTTCTTGGCTTGGATAGTCTGTCCACATCTTACTAAATTTATTGTAAACCTTGCTCTATTATTTTTTTTCAGTGTGCGACTAAGAAGTAATGTGAAAAAGAGACAATATAGAATATACGCATTCAGTGGAGATTTTTAAACGTATACGCTGAGAACAAAGTATTATAAAAAATACCATTTGCCTACTGGGAGTTTAATATGAGGTCAAGTTCCCAGACAGATAGTTATTTTTATAACGCTTTTTTCTCAGTGTAATTGCATTTTTTTACAATTATAGATCTACAGAAGATAACAAAAAAAGTACTCCACGACGGAATTATAATTACCCAGTTTGATGCGCAATAATAATAATCCGTGTGAATATATTCAAATGTTTCTTTTTTCTAACGGAATAATAATTATATCTGAACAGGATATCACCTAACTAGAAAGCATTCTTAATGATTATACGCGTTGAAAAGCGTGTAGCTGTAGAAAACAAGAGAAGGCTATCCAGTTTATGCATTTTTAAAAGGAAAACATCATTTTCTTACCCCTCCCCTCCCGCGAGTGCATTAATTTGTTTACAAACGCATACCATTTAATTTGGCAGCGTGGTGAAATCTCGTTAAGCCAGCTTCTTATCCTTATAAATGCAAATACGAAAATACACCGAGCAGTCGGGTGCGCGAGCCGACGCTGCAGTGAAACTGCGATGGTTCTCGCTTTGCATGAATTAGCTATCGGCTTCGAGTTTGTTTTTGCAAATGAGATTCATCGAAAGTGATGAAGTAAACTCCGTTAATATTCGATGAGAGGGAACTATTTTATACAGCTGCTAAAGCCCTCTTCTGTTTGCCCGACCCGATGGAACTATAGTTAGAAAACAAATGGTAGAAATTGATAGATGAAAAAAGTTATAGATGTTTTATTCTTGTTTTATTAAAAAAAAAAGATATTCATTGGTCTAAGTATGTTGGAATGTGATAGATGCGTCTTTTTTTTACTTTATTCGTTATGAACGTATATGCGTCAGTTCTCTCTACTTTGCCATTGAGGTCGGACCTCTCAGTGAATTAAAAAATTACAATTTATCCACACCGCAAAAAAGTTGGTAATTTTAGGTCAATATTTACTTCAATAGTACTTGTTAAATATTTCTTTGAATCAACTAAATATTTCTTTAAAATTAAATGAATTTATTAGTTTCAAAAAAAAAAAAAATAATAATTACTAGATTCAAAGAAATATTTAACAAGTACTACTGAAGTAAATATTTACTTAAAATTACTAAATTCTTCTCTCAGTGCAAATAAATCCACAGACTGGGTGAGCCTTTGTATTTTAACGTTTGATATGAACGAGTTATTCGACTATAATTTGTACAACATTCTTCTTCCAAAGTACATTTACTATATAATACTTACTATAGTAAAGTGATGTTGTACATTCATTTCTGTAAAAAAATTTGATTAAAATGTTCGAAGTCGAGAAACTCAATTTTAATCAGAGAAAAACTGAAAACAGGAGTAGCTTGTAGATGTATAAATATGTAAATAAACTCGAGATACAGCTTTCGGTGTAAGTGTTTTTACTAGGCAATGCAACGTAAAGGCCACTACATTTTTGAAAAAAAAGTAGCTGCATAGGAACTACACGGTATAGGTTTATATGAGCAGAAGGTAGTTCCGACGGGGCTGAAGACGTTCCTGAGTTACGCGAGCGTGCGTTTTACGAGGAATCTTTCATTGAGATCGGAGAAGCAATAAATTTCTCCACCTGCCCTCCGCATATATGTTCACTTTTTTATACGCCATTTCAGATTTTTATATTACTTTTTTATGTGCTTCTTCTTTTTTGCTGTTTTAAGATTCTATTTTAAATCCATTGATCATGAAGAATTCGAATTCAATACAATTATGCACTTGACTTTTACAAATATCATGTGTGCAAGAGGATTTGATTAAGTGTTGATATATTAAAATGTTAAATAAACATTGGTTAAGCTTTCCTTCTATAAAAATAAAAAAAAAAAACGAAGAAAAATTATAGTAGAATCATGATATTATATTAACTAAATATGTGCACCTTGATCGCTCAACCAAATATTACCGCATGTAAATATCTATTAGAGTTCCTTAAAGAAATAGAACTACAAATCTAAATTGTATGCGACTTACAAATGTAGACCCCAAAGCGAATGTAAATAATATGTACAAAATACTGCAGCTAAAATAAATCTCTTTGGAGATTTTTGTAGCTAAATAAATTAAAAAAAAAAATGCTATTAACTCACCTTTGATATCTCGACATACCAAAAGGGTTTAATAATTTATTTAATGAAGGTAGAGAGAATCGATTAGAAATACCAGGAAAATCTGTTCTAACGGGAGTGAATAATTAAATAATTTAGTGAGTATAATAAATAAATAAATAAATAAACAAACAGACAAAAAAAATAAATCAATTAATTAATTAATAAATAATCTATATGTTGGTTAAATACTTTATACATTGCTATCTCAATTTCATTTTTAAGCAAATAACTGTCGTCCTCATTTTTCCTGCAATAAAAATGTCTAATATACATATATCTAATCCTTCTAACTCGCCCTGGTCCTTTGATACACGCAAATTTTACGTATAGTACCGCAGGTATTGAATAACACTCTCGGCGCGGTTCCGCAGTTGAAACTTGGAATTCCACGCTTGCTCGGATTCAGGTGCACATGTGCATCGATCTAATACTCACGAAATGTAACACCTAATAGCCGCAATTGATGTACACATATACGGTAACTAAGTTGGACACATTACTTACGCGCTACTAGCTTTGATACCACGATTAAGCAAACATTATTATATTTATTAGCCATAAATTGTAATATTCTAGAATTTGATATTTTGCATTATGAATAATTCGATCTAATTTACTTGACGTATAATTAATGAAAACAGCATTATTCGCGATTATGCATATTTACAAATGTTCCGAATATATATTCTGATGACAGTTCCGGCGCAAACATAAATTGGCGTCAAAGATCATATTCAAATACTCGGGACGTCACTGTCAAAACTACGATTCATTTTGAATTTCAATCGGCATAAATAATTTTTATAAATCGCTGGATAATCCTCTATTTTAATGTTAAGAAGAAACTCTGTAAAAATAAATAAGTGAAATTTGACTAAAATAAGTGAATAGTCACTTATTCCTCGTGAAAAATCTTCCACT